>CM018034.1:38015414-38320414 GCA_008638375.1 Nyssa sinensis
AGATTGTTGAGGGAGCCACCGGGTTAAAACGGGACCGAGTTTGGGTCGGACCGGGTCGGGACCCAACCGAAAATGAATAGGGGCAGTGATGCTATGTCGTTTTGAATGTAAATTTAAAATAATTTGGGCTTGTTTGGTCACGGATATAAGGGATTGGAATTGGGTTGGGGTTGTCCAAACCGTGGATAGGGTGAGAGAATTGGTTATCTTGTTCCGGTTCTCTAAAGCTAACTGAACCGGTTGGTTCACGGTGAAATGGAACCGGTTTAGGGTTTCTGATTTTGAACCAACTTGTTCAGACCGCAACTCTGCTTATTTACACTTTGACCCCGAAAGTTATAGAAAATTCCCTTAAGGCCCAACAGAGAAATGTTAATTTTACAAAAATACCCCTGACTCAAAAGTGGGTCAAACGAGGTCCAAATAGGGCAAATAAATAGTAAATTTTCATTATCTCGGATGCTCTAAGTCCAATGGTGAGGTCCGTTTCACGAGACGGGGCCCCAAAAAATAAAGACATGTAAAAATGACCAAAATACCCTTGCTTCGAAAGTGAGCCAAATGGACTTCGATTGAATTAAATAACTAGTGAATTTTTATTATTCCGAACCTTCCGAATCTATTGGTAATGTCAAAATTTTGAAAAGAGGTTCCGAGAACAACGGACATATAAAAGTGCAAAATGACAATTTTGCCCTTTTCAATCTAGAAGTTCAAATGGAATTCCGCGAAAGCCTAAACTGACTTTCTTCGGTATTCCGGACTCAATGATAAAGTCTAAATAAGTATTAGAAATACTTATCATAGCAAGGCACAGAATTTGGTGAATAGAAATTATTCTGAAACGTATTTACTGATATATAGGGAACTCAACGGGAAAAGGCAAACCTACAGGAGACTGATTTAGCAACGCATTAGAGGTAAGTAGATACCCTTTCTCTTCCATGTGGTGTTATCAAGCCAAGTTCATTCTTTTACTGCCAAACTTGTACTCCTGAGCGTATCTGGTGTTATTGTCTCCACAATGTGATATTGTTCTATCTGGTGGACATTGATTTATTGTTGTACTATTGTTATCATGTTGAACCGTGCTTTGAAATGCCTATTGTTATGTTTCCATTGAATTGATGATATTCCATTTTTATATACTCCTATGGAATCATTTATGATCATGAAATGTTTATGTATACTGGATTTGTGCTCAGTCACAATATCCATCCGATGCTTTTAAATACACTGAAGACCTTCGGGTCGAGTCCGTGAACGGACATATGGCTATACACTGGAATGCACTGAAAGGGGTAAACCGGGCCCCCAAGGACCGAGGGCATATCAAGCCCTGACACAGAACAAAAGCATCTCTTATACGATTGTTCGACTATAACTGTTGAATTACCTTATTCTTGTGATTATCTTGTATTGCGAGATATTCCTTTATTGATCTATTTGTGATCGGTTTATTGTGGCAGCACGTTCATATTGATATATTGTTGTTAAGAGTTTTATGTTGATGTTATGTCCCTTACTCCTAATTGTACGTTGTGTTCTATTGTTTATTGGCCCTTATGGCAATTGTTCCCATTGGCTATCATAGCATCTTATTTCTTATGATTGGCTATCATATTCTTGTTCTTGGATTCATATTCTTTTATGATCCTCGATACCAGTGTCGGAGATCTGTATTTACTTGCTGGGCTCTTGTAGCTCATTCTACCCTCCTCACCCCCATTTCAGGTACTAATGCCGCGAGACCCCGGTAGGAGTCTGAAGACGTAGAAGGACGTTTGAGGAAATGCATCAGTTTATGTTTTAGTTCTCCCATGTACTCACCACCCACGGGTGCTGGTTATGTCTGGTTCTCATTTTGTTATTGTAGAATCATGTTATGTATTGAAAAGACTTCCGCTGATTATAGACATTGATAAGACTTCCGCTGTTATTGTTTAAGATTTTAGTACTTTGCATATTAGTACTATGATACAGGAATGGAAAAAGTAGGGACGGCCTTAGGGTCGGCCCCGCGACACGAGATCCGCATAGGGTGGGTTTCGGGTCGTGACATATTATATATTATATATACAGTTTATTAAAAAAACATGATATTAGTTTTTCTAATCATGTATTTTAATTGGATATTAGATACCCAAATTAATTAAATTGTTTAGGTATAATAGCTCAATTTTATTATTTATATATTCATCTTTTTATATTATGATATTATCGGGTATATGATACCCATGGATAAACAATCTTGACATAATATAGATTATTATTTTAATTGGATGTTAGATACCCAAATTTATTAAATTATTTGGGTAAGAGCTCAATTATTTAATATATTCATCTTTTTATATTATAGGCATATGATTCACATGGGTATTTGATACCCAAATATGTTGGATTTAAAATTATAGGTTAAGTAAGACTTGACCTATACGAGTTCTTGGATACATGGATTAAATCTTAGTATACTCTAAAATGTACATGAGTGACGTATATGATTAATAACATATTTAAATGCTTTAAATTTTATTCATCATATTTGAATGATTCATGCATGTGATGGATGATATTGTATCTTTCATGACTGGCCATTAGGTGATGTATTTAATTTAATTAGTTTTGAGGCAATTGTAAAGGGCAATGGACTTGAAATTTTTTCTCGCGAATGGGCAAGCTCCATTGGTTTCCCTAGCCTAATAATTTTTAATTTTAGATTAAATATAAGCTCACGTATATGGGTATAGGTTCTTCATGTATTTATTTTATTTCTTAAGAAAGAGCTAGAGGATGGGAGCCATTAAGAAGACCAATGGAAGTATAGAGCCTGCTGTCAAGAATTATAGTTAGCCATGAGAGATAATTTTAATTTTATACTTGCATGCTTATTTTCATAAAATCACATGATTAATGTTGATCCATGAATAAGTTAATATAATTATGCATGTGTTGTATAATAAAGATCCTCAATTTATAAAAACAAGTCGGAGAGGGATACTTTAAGAAAGCTCTCACGATTTTCCATCATCGGACCATAGTAAGACAAAAATAGGCGCCCTGAGCCATCTTCGAGTGGCCTCCCCATGGAGGGTGACTATCTAGTTGGTTACAAGTATGGACCTCTTAGGATAAAATAGAAAGAGACAGGGTAAGGGTAATCTCCCCATAGGGACACTACTTGCAACAGTTGTCTTTTTATTTGAGATGATGGTATACACTTGAGCAAAAGGGAATGATATTCTCCCCACAGAGTCTATCATTACCTTTTGAAAACCAAAGGATATTGGAAAATATGTTTCATTTGACATAAGATGTCTAGATAGTGAAATCATATAGGATATGATGGTCTTCCTTATCATATGAATGATATTGTAATCCCCATGGAGCGTGTTGTTTATATGGTTAGGTTCTAATGCATTCATTGATAGTTGCTTGATGAAACTACTATGCATTCATAAGAGCAAAAGTTATTTTACTGTTTATTTACATTCATGCTAATGTATGAGCTTATATATATATGATTCTCAGATGTCTTCATTTAACCCACTTGCTATCATCCTGAAAGAAAATAAATTGACTGGACCTAACTACGTTGACTGGAAATGGAATCTAGACATTGTCCTTACTGTAGAGGGGTTCAAATATGTGATTACTATAGATAGCCCAGACCTTTCAGGGGCTGATGTTCCCCAAAAGGACATTGACCGCTATTCTATGTGGGTCAAGGCTGATGAGATGGCACATTGCTATATCTTAGCTTCGATGTCAAGTGTTTATAACATCAACATCAGAGTTTCCTAACAGCTAGGGATATGATCCTTAACTTAAAGGAGATGTTTGGGAATCAAGGGCATTCTGCTAGGCAAACTGCCATGAGAACACTCATGAACACTAAGATGGCAGAAGAAACTCTAGTAAGAGACCATGTTTTAAAAATGATTGAATTTTTAAATGTGCTGAAAGTTCTAGAGGCTAACATTAATGGCGAGTCCCAAGTTGATATTATCCTTGAGTCGCTGTCTAACTCTTTTAATCAATTTAAGCTCAACTATAACATGAACAAAATGAATTTGACTTTGGCTGAGCTTCTGAGCTTTTTATAGGCTGCGAAGGGTATTATCAAAAGCCATCCTAGTACTCATGTGGCTAAGGGTTCTTCTTTTAGGCCCAAGCCCAAAGGCAAGGGCAAGTGGGAGAAGAAATAAAACCCTAAAAACTCCAAGAGAAATATGGATCCTAATGGGGGTGTTGGAAAAGGAAAGAAAAAGGCAACCATAGGGGTAACCACTAAGCTAAAAGGAAAGTGTTTCCACTGCTGGGTCATAGGGCATTGGAAGAGAAATTGTTCAGATTATCTAGCCAAGAAAAAGAACACAGGTATAATCGAATCACTTGTTATTGAAGTAAGATATATAGCGGGTACTTCAGATTCTTGGTGTGTAAACTCCAGTGCAACTAATCACACCTGTAATTCATTGTAGGGGTTTCGGAAGATTAGGCGGCTAAGTGATGGAGAGATTATCTTGCATTTGGGAACAGAAGCAAAAGTTGTTATAGTGTTACTAGTAGTTAGTTTTTGTTTTTCTTCAAATAAGACACTAGTACTTTATGATTGCTTATATGTGCCTGGCATTAGAAGGAACTTATCATCAGTTTCAAGTTTAATAAAACAAGGTTATTCAATTTATTTTAATTCAGATGTTGTGATTAAACATAGCGGTTCTTTTATATGCTCTGGCACAACAGTTAATGGTCTTTATTTGATTACTCCTAAGATGTATGAGATACATGACACCGAAAATAATGAACCATTCAAAACTTTACCACTTAAAAAAAAAGTTTCTTCTACTAATTCAACTTATCTTTGGCACTTGAGGCTAGGTCATATTAATCTGGATACTATTAATAGATTAGTAAAGGAGGGTACTTTGTCTTCCTTGGTTGTTGAAACACTGCCAGTCTGTATATCCTATTTGGAGGGAAAGATGACCAGAAGACCCTTTGCTTCAAAGGGAAATAGGGCCAAAGAAGTATTGGAGTTCATCCATATTGATGTGTATGGACCCTTAAATATGAGAGCTAGAGAGGGCTATGAGTATTTCATCACTTTTACTGATGATTGCTCTAGATATGGTTATGTCTATCTATTGCACCACAAGTTAGAAGCCTTTGAAAAGTTCAAAGAGTTTCAGGCAGAAGTGGAAAAGCAATTAGATAAGAGCATAAAATCACTTTGATCTGGTCGAGGTGGGGAATATCTCTCTAGTTACTTCAGTCAGTATTTGTTGGATAATGGGATTTTATCCTAGTTGTCTGCACCTGGCATGCCTCAGTAGAATGATGTAATAAAGAGGAGAAACAAGACAATTTTAGATATGGTAAGGTCAATAATGAGTTATTCTGATTTGCCTATATTCCTTTGGGGATATGCGTTGAAGAGAATGGTATATATTCTGAACTTAGTTCCAACTAAGTTTGCTCCCAAGACTCCAGTAGAGCTTTGGACTGAATGCAAGCCAAGTCTAAACCACTATCGGATTTGCGGGTGTCCAGCCTATATGCTGAAAGGAAACATTAGCAAGTTGGAACTAAGATCAGAATTGAGCTATTTCATTAGCTATCCTCAGGGGAAAAAGGGTTGGCTCGTTTATAATCTCAGTGAGAATAAAGTTTTCATTAGCACAAATTCTGTCTTTCTAGAGGATGATTATATTATGGGTCTGAAACCCAAGAGTAAGATCACTTTAAAAGAAACATCAGATGCTTCTTCTATTCCTCAGGCAAATGATAATCATAGACTAGATGCCTCTATTCCAAAATCTTTTATTACACTGGAGCCACGTCGTAGTGGGAGGACTGTCAGGCCACCTGATAGGTACATGTTCTTAGGAGAGTCTATCTTAGATGAACATGTTTTAGATCCAAATAGCTACGATGAGGCAATCTCTAATAAAGATTCGAGGCTTTGGCAAATTGCTATGAAAGCTAAGATGGAATCTATGTATTTTAATCAGGTATGGGAACATGTGGAACCACTTAACAATATTAAACCAATTGGCTGTAAGTGGATCTACAAGAGAAAGAGAGGACCCAATGAATTAGTTAAGACTTTTAAAGCTAGACTGGTGGTGAAAGGCTTTACTTAAAAATAGGGTATTGATTATAAGGAAACTTTTTCACCAGTTTCTCTGCTCAAGTCTATTCGGATTCTCTTATCCATTACAGCTCATTTTGATTATGAGATTTGACAAATGGATGTCAAGACAACATTCTTGAATGGCTATCTTAGGGAAGACATCTGTCGCATCCCGCACCCCACCCTACGCGGATGCTGAAGATGTGATGCCAGTTAGCCGCCTTGCCAGTCTCCGACCAACAATGCGACCAACCAAAGGCAATCTTCTGAACCTTACGATGAATTGCATTCCAAATGTAGGGTCAGAACAGCAGAAATTAAAACCTTTTATCTCGGGAATGCAACTCAACTATATACCTCATAAGTATGTACCACAGAGCAAATCTATAACAGATATACACACAGAGCATATCAAATTCCTCTAGAGTACCATTACCATGAGCCATGTTCCTACACATCTATTGCATATAAACAAAATCAATATTATCATCACACTCACCTAAATAGCTAGAGTCAATCCATTACAATCCAAGTCCCCACAAATTCATGCCATCAGATCTGTACTTGAAATGCCTCACAGCCTACTAGTATGATCTCCTGATGCCTTCTAATCCAATGAAGATCTATCCTGAAAAATGTTAAATAATGGAATGAGCTTAAACAAGCTCAGTGAGTAACATAGGTTCCTGCCAAGGGTTTCAATACTAGTTCATATATATATATATATATATGCATGCTCAAATGCAGCTCAAGTAGAACAATGCAGCTCAAGTAGAACAAATACAGCTCAAATAGAACGGATACAGCTCAAAGTGCCTGAACCTTCCCCAGGCAGTGTGGGATGCTGCACGAGATAATCCATCAGTCACCCACCCCACACATGGAGGCCCATGTCCCCACAGCACACTACTGGTTGAGGTCGGTATCAAGCGGAACAGATAGGATTGAGCGGATGCTGAGTCTGGGCGTCCCACAGAGCCAGCCATCCATCCATTGATATACTCAATCCCGAGGGCCCAAGACTCACGTAACAGGATAAACACGAATTAGACTCCAATAGCGTAGAGAAGTTGGAACAACAGACTCCAATAAAATTAGATCAGGAGATATCAAGAAGCAGGATAGGATCAAACCATATGTAATGCAGTGTAAAGAGTATGCATTAAAACATATGCATTAAAACAATACAGTGTATAAAACAGTTCAGCATATAAAGCAGTACAGTATACAGAAAATATACAACAAGTCAGGAGTCCGAGTTACTCACAAACTTATGCTTATCTCACAGATATCCCCCAGATGCGTTAGGTACCTCCATGCAAATCCCCAATAATCATCATTAATTATAGACAAATCAGAATTTAACCATTCATATATTATTCATCACCTTAGACGTCTATCGGATCGCCTAAGATAGTCTAATGACCTGCTATCCTCTCACTAGGTTTCAACTAAGACTATTATATTCCTTAATTAAGCTTAGTAGCTATCGGGGTTATGAAATAAGTCATTTGGACTCTACCGTTATCTATCAAGCATCTATTTAATTTTTATGCAAGGCATTACCATTTTGCCATAGCTTGAGCACAAAACTAAATTATTTATTATTAACTATCAACCCCAAAACCATAAAAGATGTCACAAGTATTAAGGATCGTGGCAAGTTACAATTTAGCATCTTATTAACAAATATTAAATTAGCATAGGAGTAGAGATGTAGAAGAAACAATCACCTGATGTTGGTACCATCGGATTCTCTTGGCAATCTGGGAATCAAAATTCTAGTTACCGATTTTCCTCTTTCTGTAACATTTCTCATCGTGCCATCATAACAGATAACAACATCCCGAACAATGACTATTAAGTTTTTGAATAAAGTTCCAGGCTCAGTCAACCTTCTAGATGAACGGACAATAACTTCTTTGCTTGAAATTAAGTGAGCCATCTCCATCTGAACAAGAGACCCAGTCTAGCATCAATTAATTTCGCTTGCAATGTACGCTTGTAAAATTACGCAAACCCGTCCATTTAAGCATTCCATCCATTCCTTCTAACCGAACTAGTGACATAAAGCATACTCAATCTACATACCTGATAACAACTGATTTTCCTCAAACTCAATGTCCACGACAACCCCAACAGCCACACACATATTTATGTACAACATATATTGATCTCCTGCCCCCAATTTGATTCTCAATTTTCCAATCTATACCTGAACAATCCAAGCACTGCTCTCCAATCAGAAATCCCAACAGGAGGTGGCACAATGGAACTATTACCTCCATAAATTACCAATCTATAGATCATTTGAACCAAACCCAACAGTGCGAGTGGAAGCAAGAAATTCTTGGTGAAGACGCTGATCGGAGTCTGTTACCGCTACACAATCACATACGTACATATATCCCTGCCGCATCGCCTCTATCGCTACTCCAATAGCAGCCATACACGCATAACTCGACCCTCGTTCGAAATTCCCAACTGTAACTCATCAATCGACAATGGATCCAACGTAATTTCCCTCAATTTTCTCTACAAACGGGAATGTATTTCGTTTCCCTATTATTGTTTGGCTTCCAAAGCCGTTTCTGCTACATATGCATATGTATATATATATATATAATTCCTGCCATACCGCCATCCATTTTCTCTGTATCCATCACCACAACCCAACACCAACACGCACACAGGTATATACCGACACACACATATACATATAGACCACCTGTTGTACCGCTACTGCTGCAGTTCCCTCTTTGCTGCACGTCCGTCCCTCTCGTACCGCAACATACACACGTCTATATATATACAACCAACACAACACGCTGTTATTTCCCCCTACCGACCGTCGCCCCTACTGCACCACTATTATTGCCATCTCCTCCTCACGGCTTGGTCATTGGTTTCGGCTGAATCGAATTTTCTTAGTGAATTTTTCTAGCAATCAACGGCTACTATTGCAGTTTGTGTGGGGCTTATTTGACGAAAAACAGGTGAGGATTAGGACATGCGGATTAGGTCATGGGGTTAGAACCAAAATTTCCCAATTTTCCTACGGATAGGGACATATATAGAGCCGAACTGTAATACCCTGACCCAAAATACCGGGTCATATGACACGTATTACGAGATTAAAGAAAATTAGTGTAAAAACATTTACACTCAAAGAGAATAATTAATTAAATAAATAAATAATTAATTATTATATGAAATAATTAGTTTTAATTATAATAATATACTATATGTTTAATATGGTATGTATGTACATGAGAGCATGTATGCATGCAAATATATATATGAAAATATGTATGTGTGCATGTATGTATATAAATGAGGAAAATAAAGTTATGTATATATATATATATATATATATTTAAAGTGTGTCAACAGTATGTGCAAGTGGGTGTGTGTGTCGGTTGTGGTGTGTGTGTGTCTCCATGTGTTAGTGTGTGTGTTATATTATATGTATATATATACAAAATATCTTCCAAAATTTAATGCAAAGTAGAAAAGAGAAAAAGCAAAGTCATGAGATGGGAAAGGAAGCAGAAAAATGCAGGCTAAGGTAGGGCTATGGAGTCAGATTGTAGAGAAAGAAAGAGAAGGGAGAGAGAGAGAGAGAAAGAGAGAAGTCGGTTCTCTCTTCTTTAAAAGAAACAAGCATGCATTGCATGCTTGTTTTGTAAGAAAAGAAAGCTAAGAAACTAAAGGAGAAGAGGAAGAGGAAAACCAGAAGGTGAAAGAGAAAGAGACCACGACCAAAAGGTGAGAATTTGGAAAATTATCATTTTCTCTCTCTAAAGATTTTAAGCATGATATGGACTGTTTTTGAGTTGTTTATATACGTAGGATGTTATATGTATGTTTAAGACATGATCAAGCATGAAATGGAGTCTTAAAAACCACCAAAAACACCAAACCCAGTAAGGATCACCATTGATGGACCTTGCTTGAAGCAGGTCTGAAATCATGTGAACAAAATCTTGTTTGGATTATTGGAACCTCAACTAGACTCCAATAGTGTTTTAAAAACACTAGACCGCGATCGTAAATCACAAGAAATGGCCCCCAAAAAAACGAGTTACAGGTTACGGGTTTGAAACCCAATACCTTAAACTCGATGTTAAAATGATATTCATGAATGAAAACTAAGACTACATAAAAAATGGATCATAAAGGATCAAACCCGAAGGGTTTTGGCTCAGAAATGAGCATTTACAAACGATGTGCAGGTCTGGTTATCATGACTGGAACCGAACACTTGAGCTATTTTCGAAGCCCTAAATCAATGTAAGAATGTGCCTTAAGTTCATATGAGATGTTTGGAAAATAAAACAGAGAAAATGGAGTGGTAAAATGCCACGAAATTCGAATAAAAAAATTAGGGTTTTGCAGTCAACAGTGTCGACTTTGTGAGGAAGGCGACACTGTTCGGGTCGGATTATGGGTCGGTTACGGGTTTAGGTCAAAACCGGATCCAACGGGTCACAAGTTATGTAAACGGTGACGTTTTGTTTTTAATGTTTTAAAACATTAGGGCTGACGTCAGCATGATGTCAAGAACCGACCAGACCTGTTGGTTTGCAACTGAACTGGACCGGTTCACTTAAAACTTAACCGAACCCTTTGGTTTTCTAAGTTAATTAAAAACTAAATAAACCAACATTTTCACTATTTACAGATTGGCCCCAACTGTTTTGAGAAATCCTACTGTGGCCCTACTGATGGAAAAATTATGCAATTAAACCCCTAGAAAAATAATTAAATAATTAATTTAATTATTTAATAGATAAAGTAAAATGACTATTTTGCCCCTGAATCATAAATGAGGCAAATAAAGTCCAAATTAAACATATGAATAGTGTATTTAAACTATTTTGGATATTCTGAAGCCAATGGTGGGTCCGTTTTACGAGACAGGGCCCAAAAAATGAATACACGTAAAGGGGTAAATGACCAAAATACCCCTTGTCCAAAATTAACAAGTTATTAGTGTATTCTTACTATTTCAGACCTTCTGAGTCCAATGGTGAGGTTCACGACTCGAGATGAGGTCCCGAACATAAAGACACGTAAGGGGGTAAAATGACCAAATTACCCCTAGTACCTCAAAAGTCAAATTAAAACCAGGGAAAGTCTAAATTGACTTTCTTTGACATCCCGGACTCAATAATGGAGTCCGAATTACGAAACGAAGTACAGAAAAATGAGACACGTAAAACGGTAAATGACCATTTTGTCCTTTTACATATAACAGTCCGAATTAAATGTTAGGAAAGCCTAAACCGACTTTCTTGGACACTCCGGACTCAATGGTAGAGTCTATTCGACTAAAATAAATTTCTAAAATAAAAAGAGATAAAATTTGATGAATAGAATCTATCAGATGACTATAAATTAAAGTAATGCCAAAGTATTAATACTAAGGCGTATATGAGAAAATGAAATACGAAAAGACACGACATGTAAACATGTCAAATAAATAACTTTAAATTAAAGTTAATGGAACTACCCGAATAGTATAAATTGAAATAAATTCAATTCCTAACACATTAAATTGTGTCATAGGTTAAGAGTACGAGTTAAGTTAAGTACATATGAAATTATGAGATCGTTTTAGGATCTAATACGATTTAAGCCTAAGTTAAGGAATATCGAAATGATATTACAATGAATGCGAAGTTGATGAGATATTTATGAATTGTTCTTAGGAACTACAAGGAAAGTGGGAAAGCGCATTATTAGCACTAACCCTAAAGGACCAAGGTGAGTAACCCTGTATTTGAAGTGGAGATTTAACTCCATGGATTTAAAAAGGTTTTAAATGCAAAGATATGAAATGTTTGAAATTCCGAATTCAGTATTTACATGATTCAGTTTTTAATTGTTCTGTTTTATAACTCTATTGTGACATGCTCAGTGATTGGTTTTTCCCACAACAGTTTTTCCTTCAAATATATTTCTGCATGTCTAGTTAAAATGCAATTATTGTTAAATATCCTGAATTTGCTTATTTCAAGTATACGAAGATTTTACGAAGTTATGAAAAGTATCTATGAGAAAAGTCACATGATAAATGTTTTATAAGATAATGGTGCATAAGCACACAGGCAGCACTTTGGGTTTCTTCGGATCTTATTGACCTGTCAAAAATCACATAGTCAGTATTTTAGGTTTCCTCGGAATTCATTGACCTGTCATGTGAACTACATAGTCAGTATTTTGGATTTCATTGGAACTTATTGACCTGGCATGTGAACCACATAGTCAATATTTTGGGTTCTCATCGTAACTCATTGACCTGTCATGTGAAATGCCTGGTAGCAGGATCTAATCCCCCAGGCAAATGAGATATCTCCATTTATAAGTAAGATGGGAGTCCGGTTCGAAACGGATTCCACTAATGGAAGTGATAAGATGACAAATGATTTGAAAATTGAAGCAGGTTTTACCCTCATTTTCAATATGCATATGTTTTGAGTTTATATACTCTATTTAAGAAATACATGTTATGTTATATGTTTTGAAGTTCATGAGTATAAGTATAGCTTGAATACTTTAAATGTTTCAAAGCTATCTGTTTTATGAAATGCATATGTTTTGAGTTATATACTGTAATACCCTGACCCAAATCGTAACCAAGCAAGCCGAACCCAGATCGTACCCGAGCGAGCCGATAAGATTTACGTTACGATGAAGAAATAAACGGGTTGGATTTTAATAGTTTTGAATATATGGACAAGTGTCAAGGCAGACGAATAGCAAAAAAAAAAAAGAAAAAAAAAAGAAATAAATAAAATAAAATAATAAGAAGAAGAAGCAAAAAAAAAAAAAATGAAAGATAAAATAAAAATAAATACATAAATAAATAAATAAAACATGGTGTGGCACATGGATAAATATATATATATATATATGTCTACATATATATATATATATATGTATATACATATTAAATACTAGGGGTTACAACTTAAAAAAAAAAGAAAGAAAGAAAGGAAATGGATGGGGGTTATGGTGCAGCAAATGAAAGGGCGGTGGTTACAGTAAGAGATAGAGAGGGGGAAAGAAAAGAAAGAAAAAGAGAGAGAAGGAGAGGGATGGAGAAAGGAGAAAAGGAACGTTCCTCCAAGTGCATCTCTCTCTCTGGATTTCTCATTCTCTCACCTAATTGAAACATCCAATTCCCAGCAAATCCAACCCCTCTCACCCCATGGATCTGACCATCTCTCACGTCTCGCAGTCAACATCGTAGCCTTGGTGTCCATATCAGCTTCGTCTGATCCGTCACCATGGACTCGTGGTCGGAGATCCAGCTCAAGAAAATGGAGGCTGATGGCAACGAACAGCTCAACCGCACCATTGAGTTGCCAGATCAATGGCCGAATGCCCAACCAGACGATTGCCATTTCGATCAGATTGGTTCTCATCGGATTCACCATCAGATCGTTCCGAAGGAAAACCAGAGATTTCCTAGTTGTCAGGTTTGCCACCTGAATCAGCAACATTAACCCAAAAGATAGACTCCGAATCCCTTCCACTCATTGTCATCGCCCAGGACAGGGGATCACTCGGAACAGGGTAAACCACTGAACCTTTCGTCTTGGATTTTTAAAGCATGAATTCCTACTTTGATATAGAATCTTGTGGAGGATGGGAACTTAATTGATGCATGGAACTGGGTTGGTGTTGGAATTGAATCAAGGAAAACAAAGAAAAAAAAAACAAAAAACGAACAGAACTGAACGTGGGGAAACGATGAAAAACAAAGGAGAAAAACTGATCGGGTGGGGCGATTTTTTGCGATTAATTAGGCTAGATCATGGGTAATTGATTCTCTTGGGTGTAGGGAAATTTTAGAATCAAATCGGGATTGAAACCGTAGGAGAAAACGGGAAAAAATGAAATGGAAAGGGGCTGCCGGAAAACCGCACAGCCCCTGGTGCGCTACTGTTCCGGTTATTTTGGGAGTGCTCCGGCACTCCGATTTGAAATCCGACGGTAGATTTGAGTTGCCCATGACTGGTAGGTGTGAACCTCACTGAGAAACGTAAGAAAATCCGTCGTCGGCAAGTCGCCGTTGACGGAGAAGACAACCAACACGCTGGAGTGTTGCTGTGCGGCTGCTGGGTTTTGCGATTTTATTTTGGCCAAACCGGGTCGGGACTGACCCGACCCACCCATTCAGATGACTGCCCAACACTTGTACTTGATGACGAAATTTTTAAATTTGAGTTTAGATAGTGTTTGGTTAGAAAGGAGAGCTATCCAATGGTTGGGGTTGGGTTAAACTTGAACAGGAAATGAAAAAAAATAATAATAACGAGGAATGGAAAATTTGTAATGTAACACCCCAGACTTAATTATTAAATTATGTAATGAAAACTCTTTTTGAAATCTGATCTGGCATTTAACTGTTTAAATTCAACTGTTTAACACTGACCAAACCCATGTTAGCAAATGTTAAAAATTCTGAGAAACTGATTACTGTCACTGAACTCTTAGACACTGAAGCTAACCTAACTAGGAGTTGACTGAAAGAAACCGCGTCGAAAAATAAGCTACAGAATGAAAGTTAGGAAGGAAACAGTGAAACTGCATTAATGCGCAGCCAAACAGGGCCTAAGCCCGAAATATGGGAAAAAGACCAAAAATGTGGCCAAGAGGATTTGATCCCTTGACCAACCTAGGCAGAATTTGGGTTACCAAAAATTTACCAACTAAGCTAAGAGCACCTTTGTGCATATATATGCAAAGATATATATATAAATAGCAATCAGATTTGGCCTCTCCCCAAAGTGACCAATAACCAAGCATGCAACATATCAGCATGCATCACCCTATGCTATAGCCCATCATGCCTATCCCACAATGATTACATCTCCTCCCAACCAAATTGCATGCAAACCCATCATGCACTTGGGGGAGATGAAACATCAAGAAAAGAAATCTGATTATTGATATACAATCTCCATATATGCATGGAGGAAAGATCAGAACTGTAGAGAGGAAGTTAGAGAGAGAAAGTGGGTTAGAGAAAGGAAGTTAGAGAGAGAAAGCTTGAGTTGTGGGAATCCATTGAAGGAGCTTAGAAGAAGCTAGAGACTGGAACTGAAGGGCTGCACGACTGAGAGGGGACCCAAATCCAACCCTTGAAGCTCCTGCTCGAGCTCAACAGTGAAGAGACCACTGTTCAAAGGCCAGTATTCAAAAACTTTTTAAAAAAATTTCCTGCTTTATTTAGCTACTGTTTTATAGATTTAAGACTGTTGGTGCATGTACAATAGTTTAACAATGAGAACTGGGTTGTTTACGAATGATTTGAACCCATAAAACTGCCTCAAAAACCCAAACCCGTAGCAAACCGCCATTGATGGACCTTGAGGTTGCAGGTCTGATCCGACCTCAACCAACCGAACTTTGGATGATCAAAATGTAAAATAGGACTTTGTGGAACCTTGGAAAACCTCATCCGCGACCTAGAAATCTAGGTTTAAACCCCCAAAACTGAAGATGCAGGTCTCGGGTTTGAACCCCGGACCTTGCAATCGACTCCTACACCGAACGTTCGTAATGGGGATCTCAAGCCCACGACATAAGGGTCACAAAGCAATAAACCACATCAAAAATGGTTCCAAAATGAGGGTTTAACAGCCGGATTATCGTCTCCGTTATTCCTCCACATATCGAGCCATTGAGCTTGATTCGACCCATGAAACCAATGCCAAAGTGATGGCATGACGACCAGGAACCGATTTGGATCAAATCAGATTGAAAACAACCCTTGAAACATCACGAAATAGAAGAAGAAAATCTGCAGAAGCAGGGCTACAGTACGTAGATTGGTTGGGGACGATGGAGTTGACTCGCCAACTCATTCGAGTTGGGCCGAGTCGACTCGGACACGTGTCAGGCAGTAAGCATGCCACCGCAATAATTGGAACGACACCGTTTAGGGTTTTCTGTTTTAAATTAAATTGAACTCCGGCCTGTTTGGCTCCTCGGATAATAAATTAAATTAGGATTTTTAGGTTAACCTGATCACGGATAAGGCCCAAATCAGGATAACTGGGATATGTTATCCCGGTTTTCCTGAAGACAGTGAATCGGTTGGCTTTCTGAATTTTGGACCGGTTCAAACAGTGAACCCTAAAACCAAAGGGTTTGAACCCATAGTTTGTTTAATTACGAAATAACCCCAACAGTTATGGAAAATTAGACTCTGGCCCAGATTCTGGAATTCTAATCCATTTATACCCCTGATAATTAAATAAATAATAAATTAAATTATTTAATTAATTTATTAATTAAATAAAAATGACCAAATTACCCCTAGGTCATAAATAGGTCAAACGAAGTCCAAATAAGTCAAATGAATAGTGTATTTCCACTATTTCAAACATTCCGGACTCAATGGCGGAGTCCAATTTGGGAAATTAAGTCCCAAAAAATACAGACACGTAAGAGTAAATGACCGTACTACCCCTGATGATACCCGAACCCAAATACAACTAAAAGATAGTCTATTTTGACTATGTCGGACATTCCGAACTCAATGGTGAGGTCCGATTTGCGAAACTAGGCCCCGAGAAATACGGACCCGAAAGGCAAAAATGACTATATTACCCCTAGTGACACTTAGGACCGAATTACACTAAACGACAGTCTATTTTGACTATGTTGGACGCTCTGGACTCAACGGTAAGGTCCGTATTAGCAGATGAAGTACCAAAAAATACAACACACGAAATTACCAAACTGCCCCTGACACTGTTTAGAACCCAAACAAAGTCCAATTGAGACGAAACTGAAAACAGTAGAAACCCTGACACGTATGGGACTATACACATGATCGGATGACGAATCGGAATCAAACTTCACAACTGTGAAATGACCAAAATACCCCTAGCCCTGTATCAAGTTAGATAACATCCGAATGAACTAAGAACTAATCCAATGAAAGCTTAAATAATTTCATGACCAGACTGCCTAGAGGTAGTACACATCCTGACATCTTGGGATTATGCTATAGGATAAAAACTCAAGCCAGTCATGGAAGGGAAAAACAAGAAATTTACCATTATGTCTAAAGCCGAAAGACTAGCTGACAAGAAGCAACAGGAGTTCATGCGACAATTATTGTGGCAATAAAAGATTATCGAACGGCACATAAGGATAGCCAAAACAACCGAGGTAGTCTCCGTTCGACCGTTTATATACAAAATGCCTACCAAGGCAATGGTCGCAGATGCTAAATTAAAGAAACAGGAAGACACGGAAACCCTGAAAGAGTGGATGCAAAGGTGATTTTCAATTATCATAAAAACACATAGACAGCGAGATAGTCTAACTCAGGTTGAATTTGAATTAAAATAAACCAAGTTAAGATTCATGTGAGATTTACGAAATGTTCATAAATTTTCTAGGATAAAGAAGGATAAGAAGAAGAGAAAGGCTTCCCAGTTAAGTCCCGTTACCGCACAAGGTGAGTAACCTAGACTCCTGAATTGGTGTATAAGTACACCGTCTAGTTATTGTATTTTTTAAATACTGTACTGTACTGTTCCTACTGATATACTGTCTTTCATGTTTCTACTCAATGCATGACTATATTTTACCCTGTCCGATTTCACTGTTCCGTATTGAAATGAAATTATCCTTGTTTTTACTAAAAGAACAACTGACTCATGGTACCAAATTCAGACTTGAACACTATATGAGCATATTGCACTGTTTAAATTGTGCATACTGTACTGTTATCCTGTTATATTGTTCTGCTCCGCTCATTATTGAACTGTTATGTCGCTATGATGTTTTGACTGTATTCCTGTTTTTAAATATTGTTCAAATATACGGATTTAACTATATCCTTTGAAATGCCTGATTCAACCACCTATTTTATAAACAACAATGGTTTGAAACCCATGACAGGGGACCCGTGTTACTCACTGGGCTTTTTAAAGCTCACCCCTTCCCTAACATTTTTCAGGTGAGGGACCCAGCAATCAGGATTAGCGGGTTGGAGACCCGGAGCACTATTTTGAAGAACTCATGAATTAACCATTTTTGTACCTAACTCCATTTTTGAATATGATGTACTGAAACCTAAGACTCGTATCTTTTGTAGGACAATGATGTAATAGTTAACCATGGATGTATTAATGGCTTTGCCAAGGTGTTATGCATTCCCTTAGTTCCGCTGCAACTTATATTAATTGAATGCATTGTACTTGGATGTTACTGATGAATGGCCTGTGGTTAGGATTACCGTCGGCATTTTGATTTCAAAAAAAAAAAAAAAAACCGATGGGTGCCTAACTGGCCAGTTGCATGCCCCTAATCCGCACAGGGTGGGTAAGGGGGATGTGACATGTATGGGCAGTGAATTGAACCTGTGACCAAAGGAGAAAGGGGGAGAAGCTTAGCCACTGTGCCACCGAGGCACATGTGGTCTATTTGGACTCAAATACTATATGTATTATCTAGATTAATTAATTTAAATAAATGATTTAAATTAATAAATTTTAAATTTAATTTTGACGCCTAAATTAGTAGAATGAATAATGAAAACTTACTATTTTGGACCCTCTGAATTTAATAGTGAGGTCCGTTTTACGAGACGGAGTTTCAAAAAAATAAAATAACCGTAGAATGTCAAAATGACCAAAATGCCCTTACGTCAAAGGCAAGTCAAACGGACTCCGATTTAGTTAAGTAAATAGTGAATTTTTATTAATTCAAACCTACTGGACTTAACGGTGAAGCCCAAATTATGAAAACAGAACCCAAAAAGTAGAAACACGTAAATGACCATTTTTCCCTTGGATAAATTAAGTTTAAAATGAAAATCGTAAAGCATAAATTAGTACGGGAGGTATTTAGAGTAACGAGGCATAAATTCGGTAAATTATATGAAAGCTGAAACATGTTTATTGATTTATAGGCAAGTCAAAAGGAAAGGAGGAAGTCACGGGATATTAAGACATTGATAAGGTAAGTGGATTCCTATCTCTTATACGTGGTTTTTCAAGCCACGATCTTTCTACTACTGCCAAGACTTGTACTCATGTATGTATCTACTGTTATTGTTCCTACCATTGATATTGTCCTATCTAGTGGAGGCCTATTGACTGATATCTCGTGATTTGATGCATTGTACTAACGCCTATCATTGTATGCATGTCATGTTAGTTCATACATTGAATGTTGAGATTGTAAATGGACAAATGGTGATGGGAGTGTTTTTATCGATTGACTGGACCTACGGGCTGATTGACGGGACCTACGGGTCGAATCCGTGATCGGACATATGGTGATGGGGGTTTTCTTACATATAGAGTTACGAGGGCATTTCATATGCATTGATGTTAACTGTTCACTCATTAATTGTGTTTGACTGTGACCGTTTTACTATGGCAGTATTCATGTTGATTGTGATTATTGGGCTTTACTGTTCATTGGCCTTGTGACACTTTACTGCTAACTGAAATCGTTGTCATGACTGGCTATCATGTTATCTTGAATTCATGTTTTCCTATGTAATCCATAACCCGTATTTGAGATAGGCTTTTACTTACTGGGCTTTATTAGCTAACCCCCCTTACAAATTTTTCAAGTGAGAATGTTACAGAACCACAGTAGGAGATCAAGAGCTTAAGGTGACAGTCAAGGAGCATGATAGTAGTGAATGAAGTCTCTCCCATGTACTCACCACCTAAGAGTGGTTAATGATCAATTTATTGTTAGTTAAAGTTTAGTCTTGAACAATAAATGTAATAAAGCTTCCGCACTTTAATGTCATGTTTATATTATTTACTGTTTTCATTGGTAAAAGAATGAAAAAAGTAGGGACGGCCATTGGGTCGGCCCCGCGATACGAGATCCGCATAGGGTGGATTTCGGGTCGTGACATATACTCTATCTGACGAAGTATGAGTTTAGCTTGAATACTTTAAATGTTTGAAAGCTATCTGTTTTAAGGAATGCATATTTTCTGTATTCAAAGTATACGAACAATTGGCGGTTGCTATTTCACAAACTCTTATGTACTAAGAACCACTGCTAATTGAAAACCCCATGACGAATACTAGAATTACTCACAAGCTTAGATTAGCTTACCCGGACTTTGTTCGGACCCCTCTTTCTAGTGATTCACAGCAGACAGGGTCTCGAGGACGATGGTGATGAGTCTAGCTGTTTTTGGGAAGATATGTTTAAGTAGTTTCTTTGAGAAACCTATGAACTCTAGTAGTACATTTTGTATTAGTAGATAATGTAAGAATATGTTTTAAGCCCTCAGGGCAACCGAACATGTTTTGTATTAATGTTATAAGTCTTTAGTTTTAGTTATACTCTGAATGTGTAACCATGTATGCTATGAAAAGAGCGGCAGTATCGGACGGATGTGCGTAAATTTAAATAAGAAAAGAAAAGAAAAAGTTTTTCACGCTTCCGCAAAACGCATGTCGCACATCTATTCGATATTGCTGCCTATGTGAGCCTTCGCCCAAGTGTCCTCGGGCCTGAGGGTGGCGGTCGCGATCCGGTGATTCGCAGAGGGTGGGTTTCGGGTCGTGACAACATGGTATCAGAGCACTAGGTATTAGGTCTTTTGGGAAAAGACTGAATTAAAATTTAAGTTAAGAATGATTAAGATCATTCTAGGTTGACTAAGACTAACTTAGAGTCGATAAGAGATTCGAAATAGAATCTTGAGTTAGGTAAGTCCTAGGCTACCTAAATATGTGAAGTACGTAATTTGAAGTAAAGGCGGGGTATGGGACCCGCAATATATGAAATGATTATGTGAAGTATACGTTATGATATGAAGGCGGGGTATGGGACCTGCATTATATGAAAGAGATATGTGAAGTACGTAACGCAATGTAAAGGTGAGGTATGGGACTCGCAGTTCATGAATTAGATATGTAAAGTACGTGATACGTAATGTAATTTAAGGGCAGGGTATGGGACCTGCATAAGAGTAACGTAAGTAACTAGAAGTACGAGTTTAGTAAGAAGGCGGGGTATGGGACCCATGGTTGAGTAGAAGTGATAAAGAGATACAAGTAATAGGGATAATAAAATATATCCCTCATTGAGAACATGAAGTAAATAAATGTAAATTTTGTACAATGAACATGTGATAGAAAACTAATTGATGTGTGTTTTCAGCAAAAATGGTAAATACCAGAAGGACTACGGGAAGTTCTGAGGACAGAATGGATAGGGTTGAGCATCTTCTAGAAGCAATGGCCCGAACAATGGCGGGTATCCAAGCTCAGGGCCAAGTACCCCAACCAGTCCAAGCTCCTGAACCTCCGCCAAATCTGGGGCAACCTACTGAGGCAGCCAACACATCTACTTACAAAACATTCTAGGGGTTCAAACTGCCTAGGTTTGACGGACTGGATACGACAATTAGTGCAGAATCATGGGTAAGAGAGATGGAACGCATTTTTACAGTAATGCCTTGCACAACTGAGCAGATAGTCTCCTACACTACTTTCACTTTTAAGGATACAGCTCACGAGTGGTGGCTTTTGGAGAGAGAGCCACCCATGACCTGGGAGAGGTTCTTGGAAGTATTTTATGAAAAGTACTTTTCGAGATCACTGAGAAATCAAAGGATAGCTGAGTTTGTGACCCTGACCCAGGGAACGATGACAGTAACTGAGTACGAGACCAAATTTATGAATCTGGCTCGTTTCTCACCACACATGATCCTCACCGAGGATTTGAAAGCTAGGAAGTTCGAATGTGGTCTCAAAGATAACATTAGGTATCGATTGGAACCTTTTGAGCTTCCGATATATAACATCGTTGTGGACCGTGCCAAAATATTTGAGAGAGCCGGAATAGCCTTGTCCTAGAAGAAGGACAAGAAACAGATGAACCCCATGCCTCAACAAATGAAGAAGACCAAAACAGGAGGTGGCAGGAGTGCTACATCTGTGAATGAGGAGGGCAATGTTAGTAAAAAGACAGTAGAAACTCCCACATGTTCTAACTGCCAAAAGAAACATTTTGCACCTTGTCGGCTAGGCACCGGAGTTTGTTACAAGTGTGGACTAACAGGGCATCGTATCAAAGAATGCCCAAAATTGAGTTCAACTGCCAAAGAGCCTACCGTAATAGCTTCATCGGCTACGCCACAGGCTCGGACTGCTAAAAAATCAAAAGGAAATCAAGAACCTACGAGGTACGGGCGAGTTTTCAATATATTTTCTGAAGCTGCACAAACCTCTAAGGATAATTAGGTACATAATCACTTAATTTTCTGTCAATATATGTTTATTGTTTAGTTTTAAGCACTAGACATATGAATGTGATAAATGACGTAATGTAGATGGGAAGAGATTCTAACCTTTAAGGATTAGGAACAATCGAGTTTTGGGGACAAAACTCTTATAAGTAGGGAAGAATGTAATACCCTGACCCAAAATACCGGGTCATATGACACGTATTACGAGATTAAAGAAAATTGGTGTAAAAACATTTACACTCAAAGAGAATAATTAATTAAATAAATAATTAATTAATTATTATATGAAATAATTAGTTTTAATTATAATAATATATAATATGTTTAATATGGTATGTATGTACATGAGAGCATGTATGCATGCTAGTATATATATGAAAATATGTATGTGTGCATGTATGTATATAAATGAGGAAAATAAAGTTATGTATATATATATATATATTTAAAGTGTGTGAACAGTATGTGCAAGTGGGTGTGTGTGTCGGTCTCCATGTGTTAGTGTGTGTGTTATATTATATGTATATATATACAAAATATCTTGCAAAATTTAATGCAAAGTAGAAAAGAGAAAAAGCAAAGTCATGAGATGGGAAAGGAAGCAGAAAAATGCAGGCTAAGGTAGGGCTATAGAGTCAGATTGTAGAGAGAGAGAGAGAGAAGGGAGAGAGAGAGAGAAAAGTCGGTTCTCTCTTCTTTAAAAGAAATAAGCATGCATTGCATGCTTGTTTTGTAAGAAAAGAAAGCTAAGAAACTGAAGGAGAAGAGGAAGAGGAAAACCAGAAGGTGAAAGAGAAAGAGACCACGACCAAAAGGTGAGAATTTGGAAAATTATCATTTTCTCTCTCTAAAGATTTTAAGCATGATATGGACTGTTTTTGAGTTGTTTATATACGTAAGATGTTATATGTATGTTTAAGACATGATCAAGCATGAAATGGAGTCTTAAAAACCACCAAAAACACCAAACCCAGTAAGGATCACCATTGATGGACCTTGCTTGAAGCAGGTCTGAAATCATGTGAACAAAATCTTGTTTGGATTATTGGAACCTCAACTAGACTCCAATAGTGTTTTAAAAACACTAGACCACGATCGTAAATCACAAGAAATGGCCCCCAAAAAAACGAGTTACAGATTACGGGTTTCAAACCCAATACCTTAAACTCGATGTTAAACTGATATTCATGAATGAAAACTAAGACTACATAAAAAAATGGATCATAAAGGATCAAACCTGAAGGGTTTTGGCTCAGAAATAAGCATTTACAAACGATGTGCAAGTCTGGTTATCATGACTGGAACCGAAAACTTGAGCTATTTTCGAAGCCCTAAATCAATGTAAGAATGTGCCTTAAGTTCGTATGAAATGTTTGGAAAATAAAACAGAGAAAATGGAGTGGTAAAATGCCACGAAATTCGAATAAAAAAATTAGGGTTTTGCAGTCAACAGTGTCGACTTCGTGAGGAAGACGACACTGTTCGGGTCGGATTACCGGTCGGTTACGGGTTTAGGTCAAAACCGGGTCCAACGGGTCACAGGTTATGTAAACGGTGATGTTTTGTTTTTAATGTTTTAAAACATTAGGGCTGACGTCATCATGACGTCAGCATGATGTCAAGAACCGACCAGACCGGTTGGTTTGCAACTGAACCGGACTGGTTCACTTAAAACTTAACCGAACCCTTTGGTTTTCTAAGTTAATTAAAAACTAAATAAACCAACATTTTCACTATTTACAGATTGGCGCCAACTGTTTTGAGAAATCCTACTGTGGCCCTACTGATGGAAAAATTATGCAATTAAACCCCTAGAAAAATAATTAAATAATTAAATAATTTATTTAATTATTTAATAAATAAAGTAAAATGACTATTTTGCCCCTGAATCATAAATGAGGCAAATAAAGTCCAAATTAAACATATGAATAGTGTATTCCAACTATTTTGGATATTCTGAAGCCAATGATAGGGTCTGTTTTACGAGACGGGGCCCGAAAAATAAATACACGTAAAGGGGTAAATGACCAAAATACCCCTTGTCCAAAATTAACAAGTTATTAGTGTATTCTTACTATCTCAGACCTTCTGAGTCCAATGGTGAGGTTCACGACTCGAGATGAGGTCCCGAACATAAAGACACGTAAGGGGGTAAAATGACCAAATTACCCCTAGTACCTCAAAAGTCAAATTAAAACCAGGGAAAGTCTAAATTGACTTTCTTTGACATCCCGGACTCAATAATGGAGTCCGAATTACGAAACGAAGTACAAAAAAATGAGACACGTAAAACGGTAAATGACCATTTTGTCCTTTTACATATAACAGTCTGAATTAAATGTTAGGAAAGCCTAAACCGACTTTCTTGGACACTCCGGACTCAATGGTAGAGTCTATTCGACTAAAATAAATGTCTAAAATAAAAAGAGATAAAATTTGATGAATAGAATCTATCAGATGACTATAAATTAAAGTAATGCCAAAGTATTAATACTAAGGCGTATATGAGAAAATGAAATACGAAAAGACACGACATGTAAACATGTCAAATAAATAACTTTAAATTAAAGTTAATGGAACTACCCGAATAGTATAAATTGAAATAAATTCAATTCCTAACACATTAAATTGTGTCATAGGTTAAGAGTACGAGTTAAGTTAAGTACATATGAAATTATGAGATCGTTTTAGGATCTAATACGATTTAAGCCTAAGTTAAGGAATATCGAAATGATATTACAATGAATGCGAAGTTGATGAGATATTTATGAATTGTTCTTAGGAACTACAAGGAAAGTGGGAAAGCGCATTATTAGCACTAACCCTAAAGGACCAAGGTGAGTAACCCTGTATTTGAAGTGGAGATTTAACTCCATGGATTTAAAAAGGTTTTAAATGCAAAGATATGAAATGTTTGAAATTCCGAATTCAGTATTTACATGATTCAGTTTTTAATTGTTCTGTTTTATAACTCTATTGTGACATGCTCAGTGATTGGTTTTTCCCACAACAGTTTTTCCTTCAAATATATTTCTGCATGTCTAGTTAAAATGCAATTATTGTTAAATATCCTGAATTTGCTTATTTCAAGTATACGAAGATTTTACGAAGTTATGAAAAGTATCTATGAGAAAAGTCACATGATAAATGTTTTATAAGATAATGGTGCATAAGCACACAGGCAGCACTTTGGGTTTCTTCGGATCTTATTGACCTGTCAAAAATCACATAGTCAGTATTTTAGGTTTCCTCGGAATTCATTGACCTGTCATGTGAACTACATAGTCAGTATTTTGGATTTCATTGGAACTCATTGACCTGGCATGTGAACCACATAGTCAATATTTTGGGTTCTCATCGTAACTCATTGACCTGTCATGTGAAATGCCTGGTAGCAGGATCTAATCCCCCAGGCAAATGAGATATCTCCATTTATAAGTAAGATGGGAGTCCGGTTCGAAACGGATTCCACTAATGGAAGTGATAAGATGACAAATGATTTGAAAATTGAAGCAGGTTTTACCCTCATTTTCAATATGCATATGTTTTGAGTTTATATACTCTATTTAAGAAATACATGTTATGTTATATGTTTTGAAGTTCATGAGTATAAGTATAGCTTGAATACTTTAAATGTTTCAAAGCTATCTGTTTTATGAAATGCATATGTTTTGAGTTATATACTGTAATACCCTGACCCAAATCGTAACCAAGCAAGCCGAACCCAGATCGTACCCGAGCGAGCTGATAAGATTTACGTTACGATGAAGAAATAAACGGGTTAGATTTTAATAGTTTTGAATATATGGACAAGTGTCAAGGCAGACGAATAGCCAAAAAAAAAAAAAGAAGAAAGAAAAGAAAAGAAATAAATAAAATAAAATAATAAGAAGAAAAAGGAAAAAAAAAATGAAAGACGACATTGTTCGGGTCGGATGTCTAGTGTCTATGTCTAGTGCTTATCAGTCAAGTCAGTCGTATCATGACACTCACCTGAATAACCAGAGTCAATCCACAAGAATACAATCTCCACAAATCAGTGCTGTCAGATCCTTTACTTGATTGCCACTCGGCCTATCATGTCATATCATAGTGCCTTCTAGTCCAATGGAGATACATCCTGAAAAATGTTAGGATGATGGGGTGAGCTTAAATATGCCCAGTGAGTAACGCAGATTCCCTGTCATGGGTTTCAAAGCCAGTTCATGCATATAAAACACAGGGATAGTTCAATCGCTTTAGAATAACATTTATAAATCCACTTGAAATGCAGTTTAAGTAGAATAAAATGGGACTGAACTAAACAGTACAAACATATCAAAACAGAACAGATCATAACATATCATGACAAAACATAACTGAATAGAACAGACAAAACCTAACATAACAAATCAGATCAAAACAGTAACTGATGTCGATATATCAATCAGAGACATAGGTGTGTCATTAACGGGACTGAACATAACAGAACTGAGCAAAAACAATATCGATCAAGACACAGGCATATCATGAGCGGAACTGAATATAACGGAACTGAGCGGAATCAATATATCAATGAAGACAAAGACATATCATGAACGGAACTGAACATAACAGAACTGAGCGAAAACACTATATCAATCAGACAAAGGCATATCATGAACGGAACTGAACATAACGGAACTGAGCGAAAACACTATATCAATCAGACACAAGCATATCATGAACGGAATTAAATGGAACAGGTCAAAACAATACAGGACAAGACGCTAATTAGGTAGAACAAAACAAAATCATGCCACATGTAATGCAGTACAAAAGGTTACAGTTAAAAATATGCATTTAGACAGTATAACATGCAAAACGATACGGTGCATCAAAGTACAGTATCTAGACAGTGTCAGAAGTTACTCACAAACTTTCACTTATCCCCATGTACAGATAATCTGATAACCTCCAGATATTGTCTCAGGCATCTCCATGTACATCCTGAATATTCATCACCAATCACAGACAGATCAGAATTCATCCATTCAGGTCTTATTCGTCATCTTAGGTGTCTATCCAGTTACCTAAGATAGCCTAATAGCCTATCGCCCTTCCATTGGGTCTCACCCGAGGTTATTTCATTCTTTAATTAGGCTTAGCAGTTATCAGGATCATAATCTAAGTCATTTAGACTTCAATCGTTATCAGTTAAGTACCTATCCAACCTTAGGGGCAAAATGGTAATTTGTCCATTCCTGTCCCAGACCCTATCGTGGTCCTCAGAATAGTGTTTATATCTTAAATATAAAGTTCTAGGTCCTTTGGACTCCAACTATTATCAGTTAAGTTCTTATTTAACTTCAAGGGCATAATGGTAATTTTGCCATTCTTATTTCCGGACCCTATCATGGTCCTCAGAATATCCCATATATCGTATGTATAAGGTTTTAAGTCTTTTAGACTTCATTTGGTATTTGTTTTAACTCATCGGGACACATCAGTCATTTTTATTTTACGCTCTAACTGTTCCAAAGTCTTATTTAGCCCTTCTATGTTCATAATTGTGCCTATGATAATTTATCAGATCAGATTGACCTTTATTCGACCTCTACTTTGCACTTACAGTGCTTAGGGGTATTTTGGTCATTTTACGTTTTGTGCAATTCTGACCCCGAATCGTCATTTAATCATGTATACAGTTTTACCAGTATCTGGGCTCCTATCGCTATCAGTTTCGTCCCAATCGGACTTCATTTGGGCTCCGTACAGTATCAGGGGTAATTTGGTAATTTTACATATTGTATAACCAAACTTTTTGGGACCTCAGTTCATAAAATGGACCTCACCATTGGGTCCAGAGCGTCCGACATAGTTAAATCGGACTATCTTTTATGTTTAATTGGCCCTAGGTATCTTTAGGGGCAATTCAATCATTTATCATTTGGGTGTCTGTATTTTTCGGGACTTCAGTTCATTAAACGGACCTCACCGTTGAGTCCAGAATGCCCGACATAATCAGAATAGGCTGTCTTTTATTTTTATTTAGGCCTAGGTATCATCAGGGGCAGTACAGTCATTTATCACTTATATGTCTGCATTTTTGGGTACTTAATTTCGCAAATCGAACTCTACCAATGAGTCCAGAATGCTTGAAATAGTGAAAATACACTATTTATTTAATTTATTTAGACTCCGTTTGACATATTTAATGTCCAGGGGTAAAATTGTAATTTTACCTATTTACTAAAATAATAAAATAATTATTTTATTATTTAATTGTTTTTCCAGGGGCTTAAATGCACAACTTCTCAAAAGTCTGGGCCAGAGTACAATTTCCCGAAACAGTTGGGGGTTAATATGTAATTTCAGAAAACATTTGGGGGTTAAAAACTAATTTCATAAATTAGGGGTTCAGGCCAAACGGTTTTAGGGTTCGATAGTTGAACCGGTCCAAAACTCTAACAAATCAACCGGTTCACTGACCTTTGGAAAACTGGAATAGCATATTCCAGTTAACCCCAATTTTGGCCCCTATTCGTGGTTTGGGTTAACCTAGTTCCCAATTTTAATTTATTAACCGTGGAACCAAACAGGCTGATTTCAATTTTTAAAAGAAAACAGTTTAGCCAAAACGACACAGTTTTATTAATGCGGTGGCCAGCTCATTGCTTGACACGTGTATGAGTCGACTAGGCTAACTCAGCTTGATTAGGTCAATTCGGCCGAGTCAACTCCGTCTTTCCCATTGAATGACCCACTGTTGCCCTAATTTACAGTTTTCACAATTTCTCAAATTCGTGACATTTCAGGTACGGTTTTCAACTGATTTTGGTTCCAATCAATTCCTGGATGTCATGCCAACACTTTGGCATCGGTTTAATGGATCGAATCAAGCTCAAATGCTTAATCTATGGAGGAATAACAGAAACGATAATTTGGCTAGTAAATCTCCATTTCACCACCACATTTCACATGGCTTGGCTTATTGTGGCCGTATATCCATGGGGATCAATATCCCATTCCAAAATCGTGATTTAGGAGTCTAATTTGGGAGTTGGGTTTCATGGTTGAAACCAATAGCTTCGGTTTTGAGGGCCTAAATCTGGGTTTCTAGGTCGCGTATGGTGATATTTGAGATCCTAGAAAGGTCTAGATCAGGTCTGGACATGCACAATGTCATTTGGTTGAGGTCGATTCAGACCTGCAACTTGAGGTCATCAATGGCGGTCTGCTCACGGTTTTTGGGTTTTCATGCCTAACCGACCCCTTTCAGTTGTTCTAGAACAGTCCTAAGCCTCACAGGAGTCCATATATTCAGCTTATATAGATCAAAATAACTGAAAATAGCAACAGAAATCTTAACAGAAAAATTCACTAATTTTGGGGTTTTTACCTCTTGGACGATCACTGATCCTCCATAGCTCAGTATAAGGTCCTCGGTTGTGCCTTAGTCGTGCCTCAGATCAGTCACACAGTGCACAGTTCTTCCTCCTCTTTGTGCATCCATATGGTCACACATACCATGCACACAAACTTGTATACACACACACACACACACCAGCCATTTACTCAGTTCACACTTTCTGAATTTCCTTCTCCCCCTCACAATATACCACACACAAGGCATACATATACACTTGTGTATGTTTTATAGTTTCAATTTGGTGCATACATTCCCATTGGTGGGGGTGAGATCAAGTGCTCTAGGGTAGGGTGATGATGGGCTAGGGTGATGCAGTGCCGATGTGTTGCATGCATGGCCATTGGTCAATTTGGGTGACAAACTTAGGGTAATTCAGGGTTATATACATGTATGTTGTGTATATGGACACAAAGATGCCACCAGCCCAGTTGGTAATTTTTTGGATACACAAGGTCTTGTTTACTTGGTCAAGGGTTCAAATCCCCTTGGCCTCATTTTGGGGCATTTTCCCCATTTTGGGCTTAGGCCCTGTTTGGCTGCGCAGAATTTCTGTTTTTACTGTTTCCCTTGTAACTTCTTTTCCGTTGCTCCTTTTTGGACGCGGTTTCTTCCGAGGGTTTCTTATTTCAGTTATCTTCAGTGTCACTAGCTCCATGTCATTTATTATTTATTTCAGATTTTCGTAGTTAGCTAATTCGAGTTCCGTTAGTGTTAAAATGACATTATTTCACCTAATTAATTAGTAATTAGGTTCGGGTGTTACACCCTCTTCTCCAGACATATTTAATTATCTTGTTGGTCTATCGTGACCGCCGAGAGATTCCCAAGTAACTCCCTTGATCATTCTTTAAGTCAGTGCTAATTAATAATTATTTAATTAATTATTAATTAAACAGGGTCGGGGTGTTACAATATATATATATATATATATAATATAAAAGTAAAATTTAAGAAAAATAAAAAGGAGCGCAACCCCTGTGACTCGAACGCCCAATCCTTTAAATCAAACCCCCCATTTTTATCACGTGGATAGGAAAGCCCGTGATGTTTTTGGGCATATAATATATATATATATATATATTGTAAATGTAATAATTAATTAATTAATTTAATTTAATTAATTAAATAATGGTGAAATGACCCGATGTCCAAATTAAACACGTGAATAGTGTATTTTTAACTATTTTGGACATTTTGAAACCAATGGTGATGTCTGTTTTGTGAGACGGGATCCCGAAAAATAAAGACACATAAAAGGATAAAATGACCAAATTACCCCTAGTGCCCCTAAAGCCAAATAGAAGTCCGAGAAGGTCTAAATTAACATTCTTTGACGTTCCAGACTCAATGGTGTGGTCCATATTATGAAATAAAGTACAAAAAAAATATGACATGTAAATACGTGAAGTCATGAAAGAAAGCCTAAAAGTTAATGAAGCTACTGGAAGAGTATATTTAAAAAGTATAAGCTTAAGATGGAAATTAGGATTTAATACGAACTAAGCATAAGTTAAGAGCATCAATAGGAGAATATTGAAGTGAATGTGAAGTTGATAGACTTTTATAAATTGTTCTTCGGAACTACAGTGAAAGAGGGAAAGCGTACTAGTAACACTAACCCTAAAGACAGATGTGAGTAATCCTGTATTTGAAGTCGAGATTTAACTCCATGGATTTGAAGAAGTTTTAAGTTCAAAATTTCTGAAGCATTTGAATATCAAATTCAGTATTTACTTGATTCCTATTTTAAAATATTTATGTTCTTATAAACCCTATTGTGACATGCTCAGTGAATGGTTTCTACTACAGTTTTTCTTAAAAATATGTTTCAGCATGTCTAAGTTTAAAATGCCAAATCTCTTTAAATATTCTTAATTTTCATATTCCAACTATTTGAAGATTTTCTTATGAAGCCATGAACATCATGTTTTGAATGCTCATAAAAACATCTATTTGAAGAAGTCATGTGTATTGAAATGCAACTATAGGGAGGTCATGTTTTGATGTTTTAAATAGCATATATTTGTAAGTGTTTTATACCTCCTATTGCCACTGGTAAAGAAAGATGAAGCGTGCATAAGCACTAAGAATGATTTTGGGTTATTCGAAACTCAATTGACATGATGAATGCCAAGTCGCAGGATCTAATCCTCTAGGCATTAGATATCTCCACGAGAAAGCCTATCTGTTCTATTAAGGAGTGAGTATAACCCCTACCACATCGAGGGACCAGGCAGCTGCTCCTGATTTGTTTAGTTGAGTTTTCTCCATTGTAGATGTAAAACTAGAGTCCGGTTCGAAACGACTTCTACTAATGAAACTGATAAGATGATATGTTTGAAAATGAAAGTAGGTTTTACCCTCATTTTACTATGCATATCTACATGTTTTGAAGTTCATATACTCTATTTGAAGACGTACATGTTTAGCTTGATTTCTTTAAATGTTTCAAGCTATTTGTTTTAAAGAATGCATATATTCTGTGTTCGAAGTATACGAGCAATTGGTAGTGATTATTTTATAAAATCTCTTACACTAACCACTACCAATTGAAAACCCATGAAAAATTCTGGAATTACTCACAAGCTTAGATTAGCTTAACAGGATTTTTATCTGACCCCCTTTCAGGTAACAGAAGTGATCCTGACCCTATTTTGTGATGAAGATGATGAAAGTCTTGCCCATTTTAAGGAAGGGAATAGGAAGTTCTTTACAGGGTTAGCATAGAAGTAATAGGACCATATGTTGATCACTTTTGTATTGGCAGTTTAGGAGATGTATTATGGATTTGTAGTTTGTCGCTTTTTGTTATAGTAAATGTTAGAGTGTTATGTAACTAAGTTCTGAGGGACAACTGGATATGTATTATGTATAAAACTTTAGAGTTTTTATTATGCTCTAAATGTATAATCATTTATACCGTTCTGAAGAGCGGCAGTACCAGTCGAATGTACGAAAAATTAAAATAAGAAAAGAAAAGAAAAAGTTTTTCGCGCTTCCGCAAACACAGGTCACACCGCTGTCCGATATCTTTGCTTATGTGAGGCTTACCCGACGGCCCCCAGGCTGAAGGGTGGTGGTTGCATTACGAGATCCGCACAGGGTAAGTTTCGAGTCGTGAAATCTACACCCTCTTTTCAAGATTGTATGATTCATATAAACAAAAAAATCCAAATAAATTTTTGAAATCACTTCCGCTGTGCTTACAAACCCAACAACTTTGTTGTTAGATCCATCGACTTTTCATAATTTCACAATCCTAACTCTATGTCACTCTATATCTTTCCAAAAGAGCATGATTCGTTGCCCTTGTTTAGACTATAGTTTCCTGTAATTCACTGATCAATTTCACAACTTAATTATTCAAGAGTCATCAACTTCAATACTGATATGATTCTACCTAAGAATCCTTAACCTTTGCTCTTACGCATACTACTCTCTTCCAAAAGTCACTATTCATTTGATCGTCTCAATCGCCTAAGAATCATCAAATTCGGTCATGGTATATAGTCTTTCCCAAACACCATTAACGTTAGTACCTCAACACACTATCATCTTTAAAAAATTACCGATAATTTAATCATCTAAATCATCCTACAGTCATCAAGTCCAATGTTAGTATAGTCTTTCCAATAGTCACTCTTGTCGTATCAGTCGATCCCTATCAACCTAACCTATAGCTCTGATACCACTCTAGTCACGACCCAAAACCCACCTTATGCAGATTAGGGGCTGATGACCGACATTATCACTCGGACAGGCCGTACAAAATCAAATGAATTACACCAAAGAGCGATAAATCTTTTTTTTTTCTTTTATGTATTAAATACGAAAGCTACCCACATGCAACTCATCTGATAACAAATCGAACTCTAACAATCATCAATAAGATTATCTCCATGTATAATTTTTATCATCATCAATCACCATTTAAGTCTAACACCATTTCTAGTGTCACCATGTCACAATATCTAATATTAATATTAACCTTACAGGATATATACATTCAAAATTACGTCTTGGAGCTACACATCGTCAACGTTACCCATAAGCACATCACTAGCTCCACTAGTTGCCACATTGCATTTCTTTCCATATTATGTTACCTGAAAAACTGTTATATATCTAGAGTGAGCTAACTTAGCTTAGTAAGTAAATCTTACACTCTGTCATAGGTTACACGAGGGTGTATAACAAGAGAATAATCATTGGATTTCCAATTCAAAGGGATTGGCCGTCAAACTAAAATAACACAGTTCACAAAGGGTTCACAAATGTAATAAGAATGACTAAGCAAGTCAACAAGCACAAATGTATCAACATATAATGTTTAGTTACCCAAATCAAGATATTTAAATCGAATACAAAAGATAAGCCTCAAAGACGTATTTCACATTTAAAGGTGAGATCATCAGATAAACAAATAGTATGGAATCTAGTATATACAAATTGAGTCTAATAAATGTTATTAACAAATAGGGCCCCGGCTACCCCCAAACAACACTCATCCAGGTTTTGCCCTGAATAGCACCAAGAACTCTTATCAAATCATGTTCTCATCAGGCTATGTGTTGGGTATCATTCCCAAGCACTGCCCTGTAGGTCATCAGTGTCACAAATGGGCGTTATTGTAACACCCCGATCCGGTTATCGGGAATTTAGTCACTAATTAAATATTAGACTTTAAGAAGCAAAATAATGAGTATAGGAAATTTGATCAAGAAGAAAATAAAAGATACAAAATAATAAGACTTCAATTTATGAAATCGACATGTGAAGAAAATAACTAAATATACAAATACATAAGAAGAAAAATAAAAAATAATGAGATAAGAAAAATGAGATAAAATACAAAATTCCAAACAAGGCATAAAAAGAGAAAGAGATAAAAGAAGGCCAAAAGTGTTGGCACAAGGTCTTGAACCCAAAGCCAAAAAGGGAAGGAAACTTACACCCAAAAAGATTACCAGTTGTGCTATAAGCACTTTTGTGCTATATATCCCACAAGAAATGTATATAACCTATATTAAACTCCATGGCTGCACACAAAAAAGCTAAGGTGTGAACACCGCATTAGACCATTATTTCACCCAATAGGAATTCTTATAGGAAATTAATATATATATATATATATATATATATATATATCCCATGTGTGTGTGCTGCGTGTGTGAAGAAAAATAGAAGGGTGTATGTGCATGTGTGCGTGTGGCTATAGAGAGAAAGTGAGAAAGAGAAAGAGAGAATTGTAAAGAAAAATAAGGATGAAGAAAGAAGGCGAAACAAAAAGCAAAACAAAAAGGGGGAGAAGCTGTTCAGAGGGAAGAAAGACCGAAGAAAGAGAATCAAGAGAGGAAGGTAATTTCTCTCTCTACAATTCTTATACATTCAGTTTCTGTTTTGATGGTTTAATAACATCATGCACATGAAATTGAAAGAGAATGAAAATGGGAGAAAAATGGGTCAATTCAGGCTCAAGAAACCCTAAGAAACCCCATCCAAAACTAGGAAAAATTGAGTTTTTAACCTAACTTGCTTAAAGCTTAAAACAAACTGCATGGCCCAAAAGAGCACCTCATTTGAAGTGTTCTACAACTTATTTCATCAAAAACAGTTGAAACAGAGAATTATAGTTAAGGGGGAATAATTATGGGAAATCGATTTTCACCCTTGTTCCTTATTTTTAGGAATGGGAAAACATTCCCTAGGGTTTCCAAAAACACGTAGGAAGAAAAAGGGAGCAAAATGAGTGGCTAGAACTTGACAAAATAGGAAAAATTCATCTTGCCGGAAAGTTGGGCCCTCACCAGAGCCTTATTGTGATCTCCTATTTCGATGGCCTAGCTAATGTATAACCCAAATGTAACGTTGGATATGAAATTCCCACTGAAATTGGATTTGAACCACGTTGATTTTACATTAGAAAGTGATCGGCAACGATCGCTGACACCGGAGAAAGCGGCCGAAACCCTCGCTGGAGAAGTAGAAAAGAAAAATAGTGTCGGGTTGGGTTTCGGGTTAGGGTCGGAACCCGCCCAGGAACAGAGATGAGTAATTAAAACTACGTTGTTTTGGGGTTTTAACTAAAAGGGAATTGGGGTGTTTGGCAACAAAGTCAAGGTTTAATATACTTGTTCAGACCTAGGATATCCTATCACTATTTTACTCATTGTCCACTGTTTGGCAACTGAAGAATTAAAAAATAAAGGGGAGCCGCAACTCTCCAAACTCAAACCTTCGACCTTGCGCGTGTGAGAAACCTAAACCCAAGCATGTGGCCACTGTGCCAGCTTCACGTTTATGATAGAAAATTTACTGAATATATATATATATATATAAAATATTAAATGAAATAAATAAATAAATTTAATTTTGATAAAATGTTTTCGTTGCCCAAATAAAATAAAAGGGTAGTGTAACCCAATATTTTTGGGCATTTCAGACTCAATGATAGAGTCCGATTTGTGAAATTAAATCTTAAAAATTAAGACACGTAAAATATAAAAATTATCATTTTATCCTTAATGATACCCGGAGCCAATTTGTCACATCCCCCAGACCCACCCTGTGCGGATTTGGGGCACGTGACAAAGGCCAGTTAGGCACCCATCGGGTTTTATCAGTTTTTTTTTTTTTTTTTGAAAACAAAACCCCGACGGTAATCCTAACCACATGCCATTCCGATCTAAATCCCAAGCATAATGCATTCAACATATATAATTTAAGCAGCGGAATTTTCACAAGAGAATGCATACATATATACTTGGCAGAGCATTCAGGATACATCATAGTCAGTCCTATCTTAATCAAGAGTACAAAACAGTTTCACTACAAAAGGTCATAATCTGTTCAGTTACACAAAAAGTACAAAATGGTATAGATTCACAAAAATGGGTTATCATTTTATCTGGGGGTCTCCAACATTTTCCCCCTAAGTTCTGGACCTGCTAAACCTGTCCATCTGAGAGTTCCCCTGAAATTATTAAAATAATGGAATGAGCTTTAAAAAGCCCAGTGAGTAACACAGATATCCAGGCAAGAGTTTCGAATTCAATCTTTGCTTAAATCACATGGTAATTAAATCAGTTTGGAATTAATAGTTCAATAAATCCAAGTCAAGTTCAATAGATCAAAACAGATAAACGGTTCAGAGTGCTAGCATATCAATCAGAAGTATAGTTAATCATTTGAGAAACTAAAAACCATGTCATCGGTGATAAAAGCATGCATTTAAAACAATTGCATTTAAAACATATGGTATTCGAAACAATTTAGCAGATCAAGGAGCAGTAACTAAACAGTGTCAGAAGTTACTCACCTTCAATATTTGAGTTTGAAGCTATGAACGGAGCCTTCCTCTTTTCTCCTTAAGCCTATAACAATTTATAAAGATTTATCAACTCATGACCTTAGACTGAGTAAGTCTACCCTATGATGGGTTTCATGGAACTAACTTATAGTGGCTAGTTCTTAGGTCTTACCTCTTAAGCATTTGGCTTAGGGTTTCAGTGTCTTCACACATTTATCGGTTCTGATTTTCATATTATGGACCTAACCATTGAGTTCGGAAGGTCGAAGAAAGTCAATTTAGACTCTCTCGACTTTTAAATCTGGGTTCAGGTATATCAGGGGTATTTTGGTCATTTTTTGCCGTCACATAATTTCTGTCTCGGGTTCGTCATCTAATCATGTATACAGTCTCACAAGTGTCAGGTCTACTACTGGTATCAGTTCCGTTGAAATCGGATTTCATTTGGCCTTGTACAGGGTCAGGGGTATTATGGTAATTTCATACATCATATTTTTTCGGTACCTCATTTGCAGTCACGGACCTCACTATTGGACTCAGGAGGTCCGAGACAGTAGGAATACATATATAACTTATGATTTTTGGACAACGGACTAATTTGGAGTATTTAATTTAATTAAATGATTTTAATTAAATTAATTTCGGAATATATATAATATATATATTATTTTTGGCAGAAAAATGAATGGTCGAATAGGGTGGCACAGCGGACACGTGCCACCTCCCTCTCCAATAGACACCACGTTCGAGTCCCATAAGGCGCAAAATGCGTCTTTTATTTCTGGTTTATATTTAAATATATAATATATATATATTACGTCGGATATGGTTCACACGCAGGTGCGTGGCCGAGTGGAAAGAAGGGGCGCGTGGGTTCTGGAGGTCAGGGGTTCGAAACCCCGTAGCCCGCCTTTTTCCTTCCTTCCCTTTCTTTTCTTTTAACATATCAGTTTACACATATGACGCCCAAAACGACGCTGTCCATTTAATTCGGTGGCAGTCCCAGGTTACTCCACGTGTCTGAGTCAACCCGTCAACTCGTTTTTAAAAGCACAGAGTCGACTCAGCGTCGTCTCCTTCGTTGAACCTCACACAGTGATGCCCTAAAAAACTGCAGATTTTTAATTTCTATTTCGTGAGTTTTTAGGCTGTTTTGGTCTCTGTTTCTGGGTGGTATCGATTCCTGAGGGTCACACCAACGCTTTGGCATCGGTTTTGAGGCTCGAATCAACCTAAACCATTCTGTTTTCAAAACGATAGCCGTGACCTGCAACTCGATACTACTCCCTCGATTCTTCACCATTTCATGTGATTTTTGAAGCTATGTGATCTAAAAATCATAAGAATCAAGACCTTATTTTTATTTTTCAGTTTGGTCTCGGTTTTAGAAGATTTGGGTTTCAAACCCGTAGCTTCATTTTCAAATTCGTGGGGCTATAGTGAGTTCTGGGGTCGCGTAGGTATATATTTGAGATCCTCTTAGGGTCTATTTCAGGTCTCGACATGCAAAATCTCAAATGGATATGGTCGAATCAGACTTGGTGTTTCCAAGCTTCATCAATGGAGGTTGGTCTCGGGTTTCATGGTTTTTGACCTATCCGAGACCTCTAAGCCATGCAATACACTCAGAATAATTCCTAGGATCAAGAATAAAACATGCATGCAGTCTAATTCTATCAAACAGTTCCAAAATCTACAAAACAAGAATTGAAGATAATTTAGAATTTTACCTTCAAGCAGTAGCAGTTCACACTCTTGGCTCGGTTCAGACCTTTCTAAATGTCCCTCAAGCTTCTCAGTTCATGCACCGTGATCCTCAAGTCCCCCCTTGCACTTTAAATGGCCAAATTTTCCTCAAACTCCCTTGCATGCAAAGCTTTCTCCCCCTCTCTCTCACTACACTCTCACACTCTCTCACAGTCCCTCACGTATGCACACACACACTCACACAATTCTGTATTTTCAGAATTCTCTCAAAAGAGAATTTGATGCAAGTTAGGGCATTTATATATTATAGCTTCATATACATATAGGGCTATACACATATACATATATGTGAGTGTATCTCTGCCCTTAGTGGGGTTAGTGGCTGCTGACCTGATGGAGGTGATGGAGGGCTATGATGAAGGGAATGCATGCAAGGCCATTGGCCAATTTGGGTGGTGGCTTGGGCAAGATTATAGGTTATATACATATATTGCTGTATATATGCACAAAGTAACCAACAGCCTAGTTGGTAACTTTTTGGGACAGATTTTACCTACCTTGGTAGGTCAAGGGTTCAATTCCCCTTGGCCTCTCAAGTGACCATTTTCTCCCATTTTTCTGGTTAAGGCCCTGTTTGGGTGTCGCAGAATTTCAGTTTTACTGTTTTGGCCTTAACTCCCAATCCGTAACTCCTTTTTCAGTGCGGTTTCTTTCTGTCACTTCCTACTCAGAATATCTTTCATTAATCAAGGTCCAATGTCAGTTTTTATTTCCTCGAGTTTCTCATAATTAGCTAATTCGAGTTTTATCACTATTAAAAATAGATATTAAATTAGCTAAACCCGACATTTCATTCCCAAAACAGTTTTCAATACACAAAACATGCCGGTCAAGTAATTGGGGTGTTACACAATTAAATATAAAAAGTAGTCTATCTTGACTATTTTGGACGTTCCATACTCAATGGTGAGGTCCATTACGCCCAAATAAATTTTGAAAGATATAAAACAACAAATGAGGTAATATCCATTGCATTTCGAGCACTAATTTAGGTATAAAATGAATTAAAAAAAAGGGTAGGACCTAACTTAAAGTCTAAGGCTGCTAGACCAATGAATAAAATTCGTTAAGAAAAATTTAGTTATAAAAAATAATAAGTGGCCGATAGTAATTCATTAGTTATGTTCTAATACGAAGCTATGTGCATTTAACTTATGAATCTAGGAACTAAAGACATGGGAAATGAGATTAAGGAAACAAACTGAAAAATTGAGGTGAGTAATCTCGTAACCTGGATCAGTGCTGTTTATCTCCTATTTGAAAAATTCTCAAGTGTTTTATCTCCTATTTGAAAAATGCATAATCTGTTTGGTGAGAAATCATGTACTTTGAATTAGTGAATTTTTATATCGGCTCAAATGTCTATCTGAACTTTATGAAATATCCGAGATCTATGATTGTCATGCTTATATTTTGAAATGACGTTCATATATACTGATTTCAAAAATTCCTGTAAACGATAGCTCCTCTTCAATGAGAGAAAAATGATTTGTGTGAACTAGTTTTGACTATGCAACCTGAATCATAGTTGTTTCTATCCGATCATGTGTTTTTGTGAGACCTACCCATGTGGCGCTCTGACTCCTGTAATGAGGCCTACCCACATGGTGTTCTGACTCAATGTGTAACTCAATTTTTGTGTCTGTTCGAGGCCTACCCATGTGGCACTCTGACTCTTGATGAGACTTACCCACATGGCGCTCTAACTCGTTATGGAATTCATGTTTGAGACTTACCTATGTGGCACTCTGACTCTTGATAATACTTAGCCACATAGTGTTTTGACTTAATATGTGATTCTTCGATGTGTGTAATATGTGTCTGTCATCTGCCTCGTGTTATCTGCTATTCAAAATTAGATTTTAAAAGTACCTTTTCATGTGTATTTGTTATTCGATATTATGTTATCCGTTTCGCATTAATTATCTGAACCATGTTTTAAGAAATGCATGTGCTATTATACGTTTTATAAGCAACTCTATATCATCTACTTTGTGTTTTGATATTGTAGAGACTTGGAAAAAAAAATAAAATAAAATAAAATAGGCTCGGAAAATAATTAATCCAGTCATTTGAGTACCGGGATGAATAAATGAAGCCAATATCAATAATTAATTATGCTGATAAAAAAAATAATAAAAAATAATATTTATAGCAAGTGAGTGTCGGCAGCCTGGGGGAGTGTAGCATGTACATGTAATGTGTGGTGTGTGTTTGAGTGTATAGGGAAATTAAGGAGAAACCGAGAGAGAGGTGGGGAAACAAAACAGAGGAGGCAAGTCGCGTGAAAGAGAGAGAGGGAGAAGCAGAATGGAAGGATCCTAATACGGTTTGGATTGATGGGTAAGGCAGCGATGGTGGTGGGGATGGCAACGGAGTAGCGATGGATTTGGATCAGAAACGGCAGACAAGATAGTCATCAACGGCGTGGTCTCAGAGGCTGTCGATTACGAGGTGGTTGAGATTTTTAGAAAGGAAGACTTCGATCTGGTGATGTTGTGGTGTTGGATCTTTGTGCGAGCAGGAGAGATTTATATTGTATAAATATATGTGTGTGTTTGTTTATGGCGTTGAAGCAAAGGAAAAATTGGAGGAAATTAGAGAAGAAGAAGGCAGTAGCGGTGCAGCCGAGGGATGATAGGAAGTGAGGTGTTGTTCTATGGTTGTTGTGATTTGTTGGAGATTGAGAGAGGGCTGTGTGTGTAACGATGTGTGTGTGCAGTGGTGTAAGGAAGTGCAACAGAGGGGATTCTGATTTGGCTTGGGACTGTGCGTGGGTGTTGCGGTTTTTGTGAGATGGCTGCTTCAATTAGTTTAGGCGTGGGGTTTTGTGGGATGGTTCATGTGTGTATATTTATATATGTGTGTGAGTGTTAGATGAATCAGGAAAGAGAGATTGGAAGAGAAAGAGTGTAGAAATGGGTGAGTGTATAAGTGGTGCAGCAGGTATGAACTCTATTTCTCTAAATTTACAATCCGTAATGGAATTGTGTTGGCTGTTGGAAAATTTGGAAATGGGTGATTTTGTTCGGCTGCTAGGAAAACTGGAATATAGTTCCAGCTATTGAATGGAATTTTTCTTGGAGAAGTGGTTCTGCACTGTGGTATAAATTAACCCATTAAAACAGTTTTCATTCTATTTGATGCTTCTCTAGTTAGTCAGTAATTTTCCCACGGATATTGTCTACATGGTGATCTTTATGTCTAGTGCAAAATGTGATTGTCCAAATGCTTCTTCCAATCTAGACTTAATTAGTACAAGCATCATCTGTTTCCTTTATTTAGGAAGCAATGAGCCTGTTGTGGAGAAACTGTTAGATGACATGGCTGGATAAATTCCCTTTCTGAAGTTGCCCAAAGCTTGATCTGCTCATTCATGACCAACATAAAGGAAATTCTGATATAACCTTTATTTGTTCTCTCTACAAATTATACACGCACTAGTTACAAACCATCACTGTTAATAGGAAACTATGTGGGGGAAGGTAGTGCGGTCCAGTGGCTTTAATCAAACCACGTCCAAATGGTAAATTAACATGTATTGGTCTTAAAGGACCTGATTTGTAGAAGAATATAAAATATATTATATTATGTAGATTGTGTAAAGGAACTGATATTTGCAAATTGATGAACTGATAATTAATTTTAAATGGGTGTTGAGCTGATATTGATTTCAAGCAGGTGCATGCTTATGGAATTTAATGAAAATAGGTGGTTGAAAAATATAATGCATGGAAGTGATATTAAAATCCAACATTAATAAAGCAGTTGGCAAATATTTTAATGAGATTGAGGAATGTGGAACTCATATTAAATTCGAGGTCTAAACACAATAATTTAATGCCAGTAATATATAGGCTACCAAGCTAAACTAAAAAAAAAAAAAACCAAACTAAGGTCTGTAAGCAAATTACATGAATATTAATTAATATTTGTGATGGTTGTTCTAGGACTCCTGGATCTAGGATCAACTGGAAGGCCATTGAAGGTGTGGTCTCAGCATAGATAAAGAATGACATTAAAGGAATTAGCTAAGAAATTGGTCTCACATATGAAGGTAGACATGACGCAATCAGACTGTTTGAAGCTGCTAAGTTGGAATGGGGAGAAAAGTTGCAGTAGCAATATTAGTGGTAGCTTCAGCCTTGCGATGGTGTAATTGTTGGAGGCTATGGGTTTTAACCTTGCTTATAGCAATCAGAGCTACTGATTTGGAACACTCTGCACAGTAATTTGAGGAGAAGAAGGGAAAGTTCTTCAATATCTGATGGATGGGATGATAAAGAGACAAAATCTGTCAGGATCATCATCTGCTTGGGGGAAAAAGGCTGAAGAAGCTGATGAAACTGGATTTAAAATGGTTGGCCGACTCGATCAACCTGCCGGTGTGTTTTCTTCAATTTCCGAACCGTGGACTAAAGATGAACCTGGTTGATTAGACTACGTAGTGGACATGACTTCTTAGGGTTGAGAGAACCCGATCAGGTATGGTACTTTACTAAGTAAGGAATAGAATTAACTTAGGATTGATGTGCATATTGATTGAATGCTTTTGTGCTTATCTGCGGATAGAAGATCACGTAGGACTTAATTGCTTCCTTGAGTCGATTGTTTACATGTTTCCGTGCTCTTTATGATTATTGGGGAGTTGTGATTTACTTCTTGAGTTCTTATCATATGTGATTTATGTTCTAAACGGTTTATTGATATTGTGATACGTGGGTTTGCGTAAGTGTTGAGATTGATTGAGTATGACACGTAGCATTGTGAATGAAGTCTTGTGATTTGATCTTCATTGTGATGAATTATTTAAAGTATGTTGCATATGCTTATGAAACTGACGTTTCATTTGGACTGTATTATTGCATGATGAAAGCATGGTATCTTGGCATTGCGTGATTCCTTGAAAGCATAGTGTGGGTCAGCACGAGGTGCTGGTGCATTAAGAGGGTGCAGATCCTGTGGTGAAAAACCCAAAAATTGGCCATTAGGTACTCGCAGGCCTACGGGGTCCGGACCGTAAAGCGAGACATATATTGGTACTTGCATGCCAACGGGGAAGAACCGTGAAGCGAGACATGGGTGTGACATTGAGATGCATGGGTGTGTCACGCATGTTGCCTGTGCATTGTGTTGATGAATTTGTGAACGTGATATAGGGTTTTATACAGATGTGTAGTTTGTATATTGCCATTATATTGTATGAATGATTAGGGAGGCATGTAGATATACATGTACACTTGCACATGCCACGTCTTAATTTTGTTCCTTGCATTAGTATTGTACCATACCAGCATGTTGGCGCTGACCCATTCGTGGGCACAGGTTTCAGATAAAGCTCCTGGTACGCGGGACTTGATGAAGTCTTGGAGAAAGGAGAGGAAATAAATTTGGAAGAATGTTTGGCTTTGGGGCGTATTTTGATTTTATAAAAGATTGGTGTGTTTCTGAAAAGAATGGAAATGACATTGTATATTGTAATAGATATTGAATTTGTGATCTTCTAGTTTAAATGTAGGAGTAGACGTGATGGATTGTATAAGTAGGCGATGTATATTCAACTTTGATACAGTTGTGGCCATCGAGTGAGGATGGATTGTGGTTGTATGTATATATATGATGTATTGTGGTTATCAGGGAGAAAAAGGCTCGAAAAACAAAGGAGGTTCTGCCGAGATTTTTTTTTAAACGGGAATGTATGTGTATTGATGGATGTATAGTTATGTTAAGTGGAATACGCTTGTATCTAAATTAGTAAACTTAGTTAAAATTTGTTAAATATTTATTTATTTTCTTCTTTTGTTTCCTTCGGTCGCATCCCCGGGTTCGGTCGGGAATTTGGGGCGCGACAGATATTCGAACCGTGTTACTGAAAATAACGTGTTTTAGAAATTCATATGTTATATCTGTTTGAACCTTCAGTATGCTTTATACGTGATCCATTTTGAAAATATGTTTTAAGATACTCTTATGTATATGATATCTGTTTGAAGAAACTTGGTGCCCATGGTATTTTGTGCAAACTCTATCTTTGCAAAACCTATGACAGGATGTAGGAATTACTCACAAGCTTAGTGAAATTCACATGGATTTATCCAACATATTTTAAGTAATTGAATTAGCATAGAGGTAGCAAAGTCCACACATAATAGCTGAGATTGTAACTGCAATGGATCTTTCGCAAGGATCTTGGTTGCATGTGATGTGGAACCCTTTTGGCAATCATATGTTATGTATTTTTGGGCTTGATGACAACCTGGACTTTTAGGAATTAGCATTTTATACCTTTTGTGGATTCATATATGATGTGTATATAAATGTTGACAAATTATGATGATGATAGTGGTCATGATGATTTTACCATGAGTATCTTTTATAAATGATTGGTGTTGAATTAGTTATCAAATGAGTTGCATATGTGTAGCTTCCGCATTTAATATCAAAAAAAAAAGTTTATCACTCTTGTGCAATTCATTTATTTTTGTACGGCTTGTCTGAGTGATAGTGTTAGTCACCACCCCTAATCTGCATAGGGTGGGTTTTGGGTCGTGACAGTTATGACTAGCACAACCCCAGGTAGTCACAGATAGCATTATTAGACAAAGGATTCCACGATACATATACATGGAATTCAAGGTTCACAACAAGAGAGATTACAATAGTTTTCTAACATCCAACATCAAGGGTTATAGCAATATATAAGCAATCACATCAGGATATTGGCAATAAGAATCTCAATATATCCACAAGGAAGTACAAGTGTCAAACTGTGAAATCAAACAATTGATAGGTGGGTATAAAAGAATACAACTTGGCAACATAAAAAAAGACATAATGACAACATGGCTAAGGAACACCATACATTAGAGTTCGGGTTTACTTACAATGGGTTATTATCATTGCATTCCCATACTAGTACCATAACAGCTAGCCCATAGTTTTCTTTCCATTTTTCATTGTTTAGGTGATTCTATAATCATAGATAAAAAATACAGCACATAATGAATTAGTATTTATTCTAATTCCAAGTATCTTTATTCAGTGTTTTAAGTTCTTTTGAACTTAGTCTAATTCATTCTCAAATTCCCAATTTAGGGTTCCCTGATGCTTTATAACTTATTTGGCCCTTTAAGGGCATAATGCTAATTTTACCCTTTCTAATATCCCATATTTCTCTGTACATGATTTTATGTATTAAGGATTCATTTTTCAGTCTAATTGGTCCTTATAACATTTACATGGACCTTTTAATTTCGTCTATACACTCCTGGTAACTTCATTAAGTCTCAAGGATGTATTCATCATTTTTTAGTTTGTTACAGAATCTTATTTTTTTCAAGAGGAGGTCATCATCAAGTCTGGAATATTGAATATAATTAATTTAGGCTTTTCTAGATCTTAATTAGATCATTTGTGACTTATATTAAGCCTAGTGACATTTTTATAATTTTACACTTTCACGTGTCACATTTTTCAGTACTTTGTTTGCTGAGATGGACTCCACCGTTAAGTCCGGGATGTCAAAGAAAGTCAAAATATGTCACCTTTGATATTTAACTGGCTTTTGGATTACTAAGGGTAAAATGGTAATTAAGACATTTCACGTGTTTATATTTCTGGGAGTTCATTTCACAAAATGGATCCTGCCATTTGGTCAAGAATGTCCCAAAATGCTAAAGTATGTATAAACATTTCAATTGGTCACTTAATTAATCATTCTGACATATTTTAAATTATTCCAGTTTACCCGTTCATATTTTTGGGATCTAATTTCGCAAATCGGACTCCGTCGTTGAGTCCGGAATGCACAAAAACTTTGTGTTATACTATTCTTTCATTTTAATTGGCCTTCATTTGACCTATTTTTAACCTAAGGTCATTTTGGTTCTTTTCCACATAATTGAAAGTATTTAAAATTAATTTTTAATTAATTTTCTCGGGCAATCTGTAATTAACCGAAACTATAGGGGCTCATTTCATAATTAACAAAAAGGTCTAGGGGTCAAAATGTAATTTTAGAAACTGTTTAAATAAAACCAATTGGTTTAGTTAGGTTACAAGTGAACCGATCCAAAACAAAGGTGAACCAACCGGTTCAGTTCGGTCCATGATGTCATGCTGATGTCAGCCTTATTTTTTTTTTTTTATTTTATTCTTTAGATCAAAATGACGTCGTTTCAATTAAGGTCCAAACCCATTTAAAATTCGGTCATGACCCAACCCGAAACCCGACCCGCGCACTGTTCTTCTTCCTCACTTCTCCAATAAGGGTTCCGGTCACCCTCTCCGGCATCGGCGACCGTTGACGACCATTTTTGGCAACCAAATCAACGGGGTTTGAATCTATTTTTGATGAGGATTCCATATATGGTGTTGGTTTCTTGATTTAGTAGGTTCTTGGATATAAAATAGGGAGTTACAGTCGGGCTCCGATGAGGGCCCTACTTTCTAGCGAGGCATTTTTTTTTATTTTGAAAAGTTCCAGCCTCTGTTTCGACTTGTTTTTCTTCCTTTAAGTTTCTGGAAGCTAGGGGACTATTTTCCCGTTCATAAAATGAACTCAATTACAATTTTTCAATTTTTCATCCCCCTATTGAAACTCATTATTTCTCAATGGTTCCTTAACCATTTTTAATGATTCAAGTTGTAGAATGTCCCAAATTTGATGCTCTTTTGTGCCATGCAATTATTTTTAAGTTTTAATTAAGCTATGATACCAAGCTTGTCACGACCCCAAACCCACCCTATACGGATTAAAGGTCACGGGGGCAACCGTTGAGCCGTCCCTAACAAATTCTAATTAAGGAGCACCAATAAAGTAATCAAATTAGATAATTAAGCAATAGAAACATTATAGGGTTTACAGACCATGATAAAAGTGAATGTTAAATTATAGATCCTTAAACAAAATACCATCACGAGGACATCCACTCATGGGAGAGAAAAGACCACAACATACTTAGTCTAATTACAATTTACAACAACAAGAATTCACCGCTACATACGGAAGATAGGTCTGTGAACAAAAATGTGACACCTGCTAGCAATGAACACCCTATGGTCCTCCTACAACGTCCTTTCGTCCTTTCTTGAAAAAAATGATATAAATCTGGAGTAAGCTAACTTAGCTCAGTAAGTAATTTCCTCGCTCTGCCATGGGTCAGGGTTAGTTTAGGTAATAGAATGCAAACAAATGGCAAGCAAAATGATGTAATATCCCGACCCAATTAGGCAAAGTAATTTATGTTAATGCCGGTTTTTATGAAATAAAATTGCATATTAATTTTAGGCATCTCAAATTAAAATTGGTAGCTCGTAACGATGAAAATTAGTGCACGAAGTGCAATTGGGTGAAATTAGTGTGATATGCGAACAAAACGAATTTAACTAAGAATTTTTCGATAAATAAAATATATTTTTAGTATAAACTAAACACAATAAAACATATCAAAAGTAAAATTAATGACGTGTAGGTGAAGCATACAAAAATAAAAAATATTGCGAGAATAGCAAAAGATTATAGGACAATTGAAACATAACTTTGAAAATTCAAGAAATACACCAAAAATGCCAAACAAGGCATAAAAAAAGAAAAAGAGAAAAAAGAAGGCCAATGGTGCTTTGCTATAATTTAAGAGTGAAATAAGGAGACCAAGGAGGGCATAAAATCACAAGAACCCGCCATTGATGACCATTTTCAAGGTGAGTCTGAACCAACCTCCATAGATGACACGACCCGAGACCCACCCTATGCGGTCTTGTGTCACGCACGCGATCCGACATTGGTTGCCGAATCAAAGGTTCTCATCTTGCTACACAATTAGTGTTACTAACATGCAACAATTAAATAGCGGAAGACTTAAACAAATAATTACATAAAAGTTGCATGTCATACATAAAGTGTTCTCAAAATGCAGAATACAAAATTGCTTAATACAACTAGTCTTTCCAGGATGTGGATAACATGGGAGAGCTATAAGACTGTCTGTACTAAGTATTACCCTACAACTTCAAAAGTAATGGCCACTGCTATCTAGTTGGCTGTTACTGCTACTGCTCTTCTACAGCTTCCTTTCCTGAAAGGGGTAGTAAGTTTGGGGTGAGCTAACTAAAGCTCAGTAAGTAATTCTCCTTTGCTCTGTCATGTGTACAAGAATATAAAAAGCACTATCCATAAAAGAACTAGGATAAATGCAGATATGCTAGCCAGTCATGAATACAAAACTCATCAATGAACATCAAATGATAAGAAGCTCAATGACAAAGCAATGTAAATCTGTCTGATAATGTAATCATACGCACTGAATAAAAGCTATGAAATCTCATGATCATTTATAATGAAAGAATATGATCAAGCTACGAATATCAATAATATAAGATAGTGATATCAAATAATCTGAGATGCTTTTGTACTGGTGGGGTCCGGCTACCCCCTGGTGTCACATCCCCCATACCCACCCTGTGCGGATTAGGGGCATGCAACCGGCCAGTTAGGCACCCGTCGGGTTTTTTTTTTTTTTTTTGAAATCAAAATGCCGACGGTAATCCTAACCACAGGCCATTCATCAGTAACATCCAAGTACAATGCATTCAATTAATATAAGTTGCAGCGGAACTAAGGGAATGCATAACACCTTGGCAGAGCCATTAATACATCCATGGTTAACTATTACATCATTGTCCTACAAAAGATACGAGTCTTAGGTTTCAGTACATCATATTCAAAAATGGAGTTAGGTACAAAAATGGTTAATTCATAAGTTCTTCAAAATAGTTCTCCGGGTCTCCAACCCGCTAATCCTAGTCGCTGGGTCCCTCACCTGAAAAATGTTAGGGAAGGGGTGAGCTTTAAAAAGCCCAGTGAGTAACACGGGTCCCCTGTCATGGGTTTCAAACCATTGTTGTTAATAAAACAGGTGGTCGGATCAGACATTTCAGAGGATATAGTTAAATCCGTATATTTGAACAATATTTAAAACAAGAATACAGTCAAAACATCATAGCAACAGAACAGTTCAATAATGAGCGGAGCAGAACAGTATAACAGGATAACAGTACAGTATGCACAATTTAAATAGTGCAATATGCTCATACAGTGTTCAAGACTGAATTTGGTACCATGAGTCAGTTATTCTTTTAGTAAAAACAAGGATAATTTCATTTCAATACGGAACAGTGAAATCGGACAGGGTAAAATATAGTCATGCATTGAGTAGAAGCATGAAAGACAGTATATCAGTAGGAACAGTACAATACAGTATAAAAAATACAATAACTAGACGGTGTACTTATACACCAATTCAGGAGTCTAGGTTACTCACCTTGTGCGGTAACGGGACTTAACTGAGAAGCCTTTCTCTTCTTCTTATCCTTTTTTATCCTAGAAAATTTATGAACATTTCGTAAATCTCACATGAATCTTAACTTGGTTTATTCTAATTCAAAATTCAACCTGAGTTAGACTATCTCGCTGTCTATGTGTTTTTATGATAATTGAAATTCACCTTTGCACCCACTCTTTCAGGGTTTCCGTGTCTTCTTGTTTCTTTAGTTTAGCCTCCGCGACCATTGCCTTGGTACGCATCTTGTATATAAACGGTCGAACGGAGACTACCTCGGTTGTTTTGGCTATCCTTATGTTCCGTTCGATAATCTTTTGTTGCCATAATAGTTGTTGCATGAACTCCTGTTGCTTCTTGTCAGCTAGTCTTTCGGCTTTAGACATAATGGTAAATTTCTTGTTTTTCCCTTCCATGACTGGCTTGAGTTTTTTATCCTATAGCATGATCCCAAGAAGTCAGGATGTGTACTACCTCTAGACAGTCCGGTCATGAAATTATTTAAGCTTTCATTGGGTTAGTTCTTAGTTCACTCGGATGTTATCTAACTTGATACAGGGTTAGGGGTATTTTGGTCATTTCACAGTTGTGAAGTTTCGACTCCGATTCGTCATCCAATCACGTGTATAGTCCCCTACGTGTCAGGGTTTCTATTGTTTTCAATTTCGTCTCAATCGGACTTTGTTTGGGTTCTAAACAGTGTCAGGGGCAATTTGGTAATTTCGTGTGTTGCATTTTTCGGCACTTTATCTGCTAATACGAACCTCACCGTTGAGTCTGGAATGTCTGACATAGTCAAAATAGACTATCTTTTAGTTGTATTTGGGTTCGAGTATCATCAGGGGCAGTATGGTCATTTACTCCTACGTGTTTGTATTTTTCGGGACTTAATTTCCCAAATCGGACTCCACCATTGAGTCCGGAATGATTGAAATAGTGAAAATACACTATTCGTTTGACTTATTTGGACTTCATTTGACCTATTTATGACCTAGGGGTAATTTGGTCATTTTTATTTAATTAATAAATTAATTAAATAATTTAATTTATTATTTATTAAATTATCAGGGGTATAAATGAATTAAAACATCAGAAACTGGGCCACAATGTAATATTCAGAACTGTTGGGGGTTGGTTTGCAATTTTCCAAAAGGTTTGAACTGAACCAAAGGGTTCAGTCCTTAAGCAATTGAACCGGATCGGTGCAATCCGGTTTTGACCGGTTCAAGGTAATGTGCTGACGTCAGCCCTAAAATTTAAAATTTAAAATCAGTTATGTTAAAACGACACAGTTTGGTTTTAAACGGGTTATCCGTTTCTCGGTCGGGTCGGGACCCGACCCGAAAACCCGATCCATGCCCGACCCGTACTGTTCATCGTCTTCACCCGTCTAGGGCCACTGTTGCCCTAGAAAATTGCAGAATTTTCTCCCTCTATTTCGTGGAGTTTTAGGTGCGGTTTTCAACAGGTTTCGATCCTAAACGACTTCTGGGAGTAAAACGAACCTCTTGGCATTGGTTTCAAGCTTCGCGTTCATCCATGGTGTTCTGTTTCGGCCAACGTTCAGGGGGAATTTCAGTTGGGTTGCATGGCCTCGTTTCTCAACCATTTTGGACGGGGTTTGGTTCTCTGAAATCCACACAGCAAGGGCTTCGATCCCCCATCCTTAAATCTCAGTTTAGGGGTCTAGTTTAAAGGTTTGGTTTTTGGGCCGAGAAGAATAACCTCGGTTTTGAGGGCTTAGACCTAGGTCTCTAGGTCGTGTATAGTGTTTTTCGGGGTCCTAGGAGGGTCCATTTCATGTTTTGATCATCCAAAGTTCGGTTGGTTGAGGTCGAATCAGACCTGCAACCTCAAGGTCCATCAATGGCGGTTGCTACGGGTTTGGGTTTTTGGGGCAGTTCTGATGGTCCAAATGTTCACAATCAATCCAGATTTTATGGTCTAAACATGATACATGCATTAACAATCCTAAAAGCTATAAAACAGTAGCCAAATCAAAGAGGAAAATTTCAGAAAATTTTGGACAACTGACCTTCGTACAGTGGTCTCCCTCACTGGCTGTGCTCAAACAGAACCTTCAACAGTTGGCTTTGATCCCTCCGTGCACTCCCAGACCTTAGCTCCCTTCTATTGCTTCTTCAATGGCCAAACTCACACACAAGGTCTCACTTTCTCTCTCTAGATTCTCTCCCTTTCTCTCTAACCCACACTCTCTCTAAAATAGTAAACTAAACCCTCAATACAGATCTGGTCTCATGCATATAGGGAGACACACATATCTCACATTTTCTCTTAACCTTCCATCTTCCCACATGCATGATTGTATTGCATGAAATCTGGTTGGAAGAGAGGTTTAATCATGAACTATAGGCATGATGGCTAGGGCTTAGGGTGATGCATGCTGAGGTGTTGCATACTTGTCCATTGGCCACTTTGGGGAGAGGCCAAATCAGATTTATACTTATATACATATCTTTGTACATATATACACAAAAGTGTTCTTAGCCTAGGTGGTAATTTTTTTTGTAAACCAAATTTTGCCTAGTTTGGTCAAGGGATCAAATCCTCTTGGCCACATTTTTGGTCTTTTTCCCATATTTCGGGCTTAGGCCCCGTTTGGCTGCGCATTAATGCAGTTTCACTGTTTTCTTCCTAACTTTCATTCTGTAGCTTATTTTTCGACGCGGTTTCTTTCAGTCAACTCCTAGTTAGGTTAGCTTCAGTGTCTGAGGGTTCAGTGACAGTAATCAGTTTCTCAGAATTTTTAACATTTGCTAACATGGGTTTTGTCAGTGTTAAACAGTTGATTCTAAACAGTTAAATGCCAGATCAGATTTCAAGAAGAGTTTTTCATTACATAATTTAATAATTAAGTCTGGGGTGTTACACCTGGGCTCACATTCAGTGCCATAGGCCTTGCTGAATGTTATTGCGCTGAACTCATATTCAGTGCCATAGGCCTCGCTGAATACTACTGCTCTGAGCTCGTATTCGATGCCATAGGCCTCGTCGAATAATACTGCTCTGTGTACATTGTATAATAATAATAAATGTTCCACATGGAATTTGGACTCGAAGGTCATAATAGCATCAGATAGAGATTTGACTAATCACAAATCTGGCACTTAAGAATATATCAGGATCATGTTATTTCCCACGAAGAATAAAGTGGAATCATAACTGGTTCGAATAAAGCTATCTGGCTCTCATAGCCCTAGGTACAAGTGTATAATAAGAACTCTATGCACAAATGTACAATCAAGATCAAGGTATGTATGATAATCAGTAAATGCTTCCCACATGATAGGGCAATATCAATGTAGCTCAATAAATACTAGAAAGTGTGTAAAGAGTATAATCGGCAATGTATATACAAAGAACTATGACTTGGCTTGGAATGTAACACATACAAAAATTAGAGATTACTTACTCTTTTTACTGATCCTTAGAACTCAAGCTATTTCCTCCCCTTTATCTTTTGACGTGCCTGTCATTAGAAATATACTCAGTCTATAGTCATAACTGATCTATGCTATGATATGTATTTAATATGTCTATCATAGCTATCGGTATCTTAATTACTAATTTAGACTTCGTCATTGTATCCAGAACGTCGAATAAAATTGGTTTAGGCTTTTTTGGATCTTAAATCGGACCCTTGAATTGAAAAGGGTAAAACTGTCATTTGCACTTTACGTGTCTTTTATTTTCGGGACCTCTTTTCTTAATTTTGACACTTCATTGGTTTCGGAAGGCTCGAGATAATAAAAATTGACTATTTATTTGCCTCATTTGGACTTCGTTTGACCTACTTTTGGCTTAGGGGTAATTTCATAATTTATAAATTTTCCTGTTGGGCCTTAGTGAGATTTTTCATAAATGTTGGGGTCAATTTACAATTACTAATAGTCCCGGTCTGAACCAGTGGGTTCAGAGCTAAAAACCATAAACCGGTTTAAATCCCTACTGAACTAACTGGTTCATTCTATTCTGAAAACCGGAATTCAATAACCCAATTTCCCATTCCATCCGCGGATTGGTTAACCTTCAAACCTGATTTTCAATTTCTTATATCTGTATCCAAACAATCCGAATCAATATTAAAATCAAACTCAAAATGACACAGTATCATTGCCCCATTAGATCCAGTCAAGTCCTGACCCGACCCTGACCTAGATCCGGTTCTGTCTTGACCTGATATGCCCCTCGACATTTCGGTCATCTTCTCCGATTGGTTTTCCGACCACAGTCGCCGGAACAGTACCTCCCTCACTGTTTTTCAAGTTTTTAACGTCCATTTCTACTGGTTTTTGGATCTATTCATGCCGAATTAAATCCCAAAATCTTAAGCTTCCATTAGAACAGTTTTAAACCTAAGAAAACCACAGTTGTCATCATCCTTTTTTCCAAATTCTGGCGTTGCACCGGCGACTCAATAATTGGCCATAAATTGGCCATTTCTTGACCGTTTAAACTTATTCAAGTTGTATTGGACTCCTGGAGATGTTTCCTATTGATTTCTAATTTAAAAATCAAGGTTTATTTGATGGATAAAATTCCACCATGGTTGACCGAAGTTAAATTCCTAGTTCTGAGTTTTCTTCTTCCTATTTTGGATTCTCATTACTTGTAACTGTAACGACGCAATTTAAAATATAAATGAACATAATTTCAACCAGAAATATACCTGTTTAGCATAGCTCCAAACGTTCAACCAATTTCTTCAAAAATCGATTCTCTTTCTCTCTCTATTCTCCTTCTATCCTTCCTTGTTTCCCTTTTGTCATGCCACAGTTTCTCTTCCTCTCCATTTCTTCTAGCTCTCTCTCTCTCTCTCTCTCTCTCTCTCTCTCTCTCTCTATTTATCCAAATGACTCAACCGACCTTGAGTCGGTAGTATTGCCACCTATCCCATGCAGTATGCCCACATGACACGCACCATTGCACCTACCAGCCATTGCTTACATTTTTTGTATGCAATCCTTAATGCATGACACTTACATTTCCACTTCTCACAAACCATGTGCGGCTAGCACATGGTTTCCATTTCTTTTTTCTTTATTTCTTTTTCTTTCCTTTTAATACATTACATTAATATATATATATATATATCCAACCGCATATATATATATATATATGTATATCTAATATATAATAATAAGTATATATTAACAATCATTATTTGTACACACACACACATATATATATATATATATAAATTTACATTTAACCATATGTATACTTATTTGCACATTTTTCCATGAAATTGAGTTTCCGATGCGGTGGCACCCGAACACTTGTGACTGTCTGTCATTCATACCGTGCATCGTATGTTATTAAATTAAGCGTCAATTTATTTACGTAGTCAAATTTCGGTACAGCTTGGGATTACATGTCATGGCCCGGCCCAACCTAGGTCAGGTACTACCTACCTCGGGTTGGGGTATTACAATAGAGCTTGAATCCATTGCTTGGAACGCAAAGTAGAACTCACAAGGGTTCTAAAAACCCTAGGCCACGACCCAAAATCCCAAAGGCAGGCCCCCAAAATCCCAGTTGCAGCCACGATTCAAAAAAACCCCACCCTATAAAATGAACACCAAACTCCATTTGGTGATCGAGGTAAGGACCCCTATGAAAGAACAAGAACAACAAGCCAAACCCTTTTGATTTTGGTCAAGAAATGGCCATTTACAAACCTAAAAACTGTGGGGTTTGTCCAATCTCTAACTGAGCTTTAATCTCTATTCGAGCTCTCTAACCAATGCCAAGGAATTTGTAGAAACAGTAAACAGGGAGAATGGTCTATTGAAACCCCACGAAATAGAAAAATAGAAAACCTGTAACTAGGGTTGTAGTTCATGGGTGAGATGGGGAGACGAGTCAGTTCGGGTTCGGGTTGGGACCCGTCTAGTTGCTTAAAAATATTAGTTGAACGACATCGTTTTGAATAAGTGGGTTTTTAAATTAAAATGGTTTCAGTATTGTTTGGTTACAGAGATAAGTCTAATTTTAACAAATCCTATTCAGATCAGGGATGACCCCATCCTTTTTAGAGCCCCTGTCCACTGTTTGGCTTAAGGAAATCAGGAAAAATAAGAGGAGCCGCAGCTCCCTAGTTTAGAACCCAAAACGTGCATGTGTGGGAAACTTAAGCCCCGCGTGTGGACCACTATGCCACTGTGGCACATGTGTTAATATTTATAGAATATAATATATAATATTATATTAAGTAATTTAATTAATTTAATTATTATAATAAATCCCGATACCCTAATAAAATAAAAGGGTGGTGTAAATTTATTATTTTGGGCATTCTAGACCTAATGGAGGGGTCCATTTTATGAGATGGGACTCCAAAAACTAAGACACGTAAAAATGCAAATTACCATTTTGCCCCTAAATATGCCTGAAGCCAAATAAAAATTCAAGAATGTCTAAATTGACTTTCTTTGACGTTCCGGATCCAACGGTGAGGTCCATATTATCAAATTAGGTACTGAAAAATAAGGCACATGTAAATGAAAATTTATAAATTGCTACGAGTAGTCCGATTTAACGGAAATAAAACCTATCCTAGGAAATTAGGATTTATCCACTCTAAAAATAAGTTAAGAACACCAAATAGGTGGTAATGTAAATGAAATGTGGAGTTGATAAATTTTCATAAATTGTTCTTAGCAACTACAAAGGAAAAGGGAAGGCACATCGTAGCGCCAACTCCGAGGACAAAGGTAAGTAATCCTGTACTTTGAAGTGGAGATTTAACTCCATGAATTCTAAAAAATTTTAAAGTTCAAAATTCCTGCAATATTTTTAAGTTCAAATTTTTGTATTTATACGATTCATAACTCAAGTATTACTGCTTCTATTTTTTTTTAAACTCTATTGTGACATACAAGTTAGCTTGTTTATATTGTTGACTTTCTGTAAGTTATATTCCAATATGTTTACGTTAAATGCAAAATTTTATTAAATGTCTCTTTAAAAATAAATATTTTTTTATTCTAGCAATATTTTAAATATCCCTGTTAATCGTGGTTAAATACTCTAAACCTTATGTGTTAAATGTTATATTCCAAATATTTGAAGACCCTGTTACATTTTTAATGCTCCTGAAAAACATCTATTGAAAATGCATATTTTAAATGTTCTTGAAAAACATATTTTTTAAGAAGTCATATTTCAAATGCTCATGAAAAACATTTATTTAAAGAAGTCATATTTCAAATACTCATGGAAAGCATCTATTTGAAGAAGTCATATTTCAAATGCTCATGAAAAGCATTTATTTGAAGAAGTCATGTTTTAAATGCTTTTAAAAAGCAACTATTGGGAGGTCATGTGTTAATAGCATCTATTTGTAAAGAAATGTTTTTACATGCGTCTCGTTGGCGAACTAGTAATGCAAGATAATCGAGTATAAGCACTATGAGTTCATGAGGCCCTTCGGGACTCACATACGAGTAAAATGCCCAGTAGAAGGTTTATCCCCTAGGCATGAGATATCTCCACGAGAAGTAAAACTAGAGTCCGGTTCGAAACAGATTCTTTTGTTAAAAAGTGAAAAGATGTTACGTTCGAAAATGGCAGTAGGTTTATCCCCCATTTTTCTAAATGTAATTACGTATTTGATTTCATCAACAAAAGATTCATGTTTTCACAAGAAATGGTAGAAGGTTTTCGAACCCCCATTTACATGGGAAGGATTTTTAAAGAAATGGCCCAATTTTTAAATAACAAAGGGTCATGCCCTCTTATTATGAGAAAAATGATTTTTATTCATCCTATTAAGAAGCAAATGATTTAAACTCTTTTTGGTCACAATTGACCACCTTATACATGTTTACAAGTTTTTCCATCGCATATTGCATGCCTCACTCGAATGCTTAAATGCTTAGTGTTATGTGTTTTGAAGATCCTTATATTTTGTATACATGAAATATTTGTTTTACTCGAATGCTTTAAAATGCTTCGTGTTACGTGTTTTTGAAGTTCTTGTGTCTTATATTTGAAGAAATACGTGCCTAGCCTGAATGCCTATGTTTAGTTTACTGTCAGATTTATTTCCAGTCTTTGAATAATGTTTGTAATAAGGCTTTCACACTTTAATGTTATGGTTACATTATTTACTGTTATCATTAGTAAAAGAATGGAAAAAGTAGGAACGGCCATTGCGCTGGCCCCGCGACACGAGATCCGCATAGGGTGGGTTTCGGGTCGTGACAGCTTGGTATCAAAGCAAAGTCTTAGGTTCTAGTGAGTCATGGGAGACAGGATTAGAGTACTAAGAGTGTTGAGTCTGGAAAGTCAATATAGAGGTAACATTATGATAGATTTCCACATTATGTTAGATTCTTACGTAAGTGCTAACCACAATGATTTAAATTGATTTGATATTTACACCATGTTAGACTTATAGACTGATTTTTACACTATGTTAGACTGTATATGAATGTTAAGTAGTACGGTTAAACTCGATTTGATTCACTGAGGCTGGATAGACTATGTTGACTCGGATAAATTGTGAATGATTAGACCCTTATGGGAATGCTAACCTTTCATCTTTTACATCAAGATGGTTTGAGCCAAAATATTACAACTGTGATAAAACGATTAAACTGGCTTGAGCACCTTATGAACAGAGTCTTAAAGGCTCTACCCAAAGCCAAATCTCGGAACACAAGGCCTATCCAGAAAAGGGCCAACTACAAAAAGGACACACCTAAATGCCTTACCTGCCAAAAAACCCACCGGGGGCAATGTCTTAAGAATACCAACGTCTGCTACTATTGCGGCCGTACTGGACACTTCGCGAGAAACTGTCATTGGAATAAATCTATAACCTTTACCACACCTACCCTATCAACCACAGTGATACCAAGAGATGATCAGATTGTTGCACTAGCAAACGCAGGTACCCTTCTAGTTTATTTACGGCCTATACATATACTGTTTATATTAGGCTTTACGGATTGATTAGTATTTTCCTCATTACTATTAGAGTTGAACTTAGAAACAGCACCTCTAGGTTACATGTTAACTGTTTTAATACCATCGAGAGAGTTATTATTGATGAATACTATATATCGGGGGAAAAGACTATATGTTATGATGGAAATCGGTGATTCTTGAACAATTGAGATGATTAAGTAACTAGTGATCTATAGGAAATAGTAGTATGTTTAAAAGATAAGTGATGAGCATTCTCGAGGAATGACACTGAAATTACTTGAAGAGATTTTGATAAATGTTATGGATAAATAAACGAGGCTTGAATGAGATATAGTCCAAAGGAAACTTAATGGATAATTACAAGAGGACCAAAAATACAAAAATTCTTGAGTAAGGCATAAGTAGACCCTAATAGAGTAGAGCTGAATAGCATCTTGAAGACAATTACTAAATGAACGAGATTGTCAAAATTGACCTTATGAAATGTGATGATTTTGAAAAAAGGCTGACACATGATGAATAAATATTAGGAAGAGATCAATGAAACTTGTGATTAAAGATGAGGTGTGATCCAATTTTAGTCAACACTCTATCAAGATTAGATGAAGGTAAATGATAAATGATTCCGAGTAACTGTTAGAGGTATTTGTGATCCAAATGATCGTAAAGACTTAACTGGTAGTAAATCATTAAGAGAAACCATGAAATTAAGATGATATGATTTTTGAGGTACTACGAGGGAATCTTTATTCATGAATGATATACATAGAGCATATGAGGTATAGATCATAAGTACATGATGATTAACCAATTAGATACTTTTAAAGGAACTAAGAATCTGACGATTTAAATAGTTAAGTCATCGGTGACTTTTGGAAGATGATAGCTTGTTAAATACTACGGTTAATAGCTTTTCGGAAAGACTATGCTATGACTGACTTTGATATTTCTTAGACGATTGAGATAATCAAATGGATAGTGACTTTTGGAAGAAAGTAGTATGCTTAAGGGCAAAGGTTAAGGATTCATGAAAAAAAAATTGTACAAGTGTCGAGGATGACGACTCTTAAGTTATTAAACTATGAATTGATCAATGAATTGGGGGAAACTATCATTTGAAAAAGGGCAATGGTTAATGCCCTTTTGGAAAATATGAGGTGATGTAGCATTGGGATTGTGAAATCTTGGGAAGTCGGTAGATTTAACAACAAATATATATGAGAGATGGTCTAAGGGAGACTTAATGAATAGTAACGTAAGGAGTTTGACCTAGGTAACAATATGACCTAATTATGGGTTGTACTTTATTAGTTAGTTGAATCTATTCCAAAAGATAAATGATTGATGATTCTGAATGACTTTTGAGGATGAACGTACTTTGTCAATTAAAGAGACGAAAATTGTAGCATAATGTCTAGAAAAATTAGTGAGGACAATGACTGTGTTAAAGTGATACATAATACTTTGAGATATTATGAGAACAATTAAGATTGAGGTAGAAAGCAAGTATAACTCAATCTGTGGAACTAAGGAAGTAGAGAAATTCCATGGTGGGAAGGACTTGATATAATCTTGATAAACTTTAAAAGTCAAATGTAACAATAAAATGATGGGATGGCTAATTTATGTGAACAATCTTGAAATATGATATGAAGTCATAGAATGTATAGAGAATTCCCTATATCGTGGAATAAGTTCTTGAAAGAACAAGTTTGAAAAGTTGAATAACGACTGAGGAGATAAATGTAACATATGATGAAAAACCAAATATGATGACGAGTATAAAAAATGAGACAGTTGAACAACCTTTCTAAGAAAAGATAAGTAAAACCAAAATAATGGTTATAAATTGAAAAGTCATAAGACTTGGAGATTTAAACTGACCAGCTGATGTGAAAAATTCAAGGTAAACCGAATATGATAACACCATTAAGGATGCTTTCGAAGTAGACTGTCACATGAAGAATCAGTGACTGGGGTAAAAGACTACCCTAAAATTTTCTAAGTATGTGTACCATACCTTAATCTATGAAGGGGTGAGAAATCAAAATCCATGAAAAACTCGATTTTGAGCAAGGAATAAAAGGCCCTCGTGCTAGTCTATAATTTGAAAAAGGGAGGAACTGATTTTCTCAACCTATCTAATTCATAAAAGGATAAATGCACTTGAATATGAAAACAAAGGCAGGCATGCCAATGAATAGTACAAAAATAATGAAATAATACCAAAAATGAAATGAACAGAGGATTGATAAATGTTCAAGGAATGGACATGTAATTGAAAAATCTCAAATGAAAATAAATTTGAGGTCACTCGTGTATGGGAGAAATATTGTAATGCAAAGAAAATATGAGTAAACCGTCCTAGCACAAACCAAAAGATGTTCATGAAAAAAATGGGAGGAGAAATTGGAATGACAACTGTGTATAAGTTTCGAACAGATGAAAATCCAAACCTTTTATTCCAAATTATTATCCTAAGCCTCTATATGAATTCAAGTGGAATAATATGAATCCATCAAGAACTCTGTCCTTAGTAAAACTTAAAGTACTTGAATGAGAAGCCCAAAACACTCTAAACAATGGAAGTGGTGTAGTCCAAATACACCATTGACTTCCTAGGACCACTACCTAAGAAACAGATAGAATAGGAAATATCAAGGTACTAGGTACCTTTACTTGGCACATGATATGCCATATGACGCCAATGGAAGTTGAGAGACCATGAACAGTAAGGTAATCATGACCTAGTACCAAATGAGATGAATATAACAACTAGATATGGAACTAGTCAAGATACTGGTAACAAGGGAAAATAATCAAGTAATTGAAAAGATGACTCAAGGTGTGTAATGAAAGTAACAGACCCCTAGCCATAATGTTAATACTAAACTTTGGAAACAATGAGTTAAAAGTCTCAAGGAAGTTAAAACAAACCCTTGACTTTCAAATCCACTATTGAATTAAAACAAAGAGGAAAATAAAAGAACTCTGACTCTGTATAGAGAAATCTTCTTGCTTACGAATATGGTATCTGAATACCAGAGATAAGTCCAAGAGACAGGTTACAAAGGGAATTATGATGATAAAATTGGCATGATGGGGTGATAGAGTTCCATGAATTATGAACATTCGAGTGTTGGGGACAAAACTCAATTTAAGGGGGGTAGAATGTAACACCCTGACCCAGACTGTAATTAATCGAGCCACGTAAACCCGAGCTGATAGGGCTTTTTGTTTTAGTATTGAATAAAAATGGACGGTTTGGAAAATCAATAGTTTTGAAACTACAGATAATGTCGGGCGATGCCGAGCAAGCTATGAACGAATACCGAAATAAAAAATAAAAATTTTAAAATAAATAAAATAAAAATTCTTTATAGGTATATAAAGCCATATCTATACATGTGTAAAAAATATATATGTATATATATTGGACCGTGTGTGTATATGTATATATGTATATATATATATATATACAAATCCATGCAGAAAAGTGGATAAGGGAGGGGGGGCGTGACTGGAGGATCTAGGAGTTTGAATTTAAAACAAGAAAAGATGAGGTGATCAGGGCTGCGTGCAACAGAAGAGATAAAGATGGGAGAGAGAATGAACCGTGGGTGCAGCAGAAGTGTGGGGGGGGGAAAGCTGATATATGTGTACCATGCGTGGGTTGATAGAAAGTGAGAAGAAGAGTAGTGAAACAGAGCAGGCAGATCGGGATTGAGGTGTTGAGATTTAGGAAGTGAAACTGGCCGACTCAGAAAGAATACAATGCGCCAACTCGGAATGGAGAAAGCTGGATCAATTTTTATTTTTATTTTTATTTTAAAGCATGAGTTGTAGAATGAATAATAGGGCCATAATAAGAATGAAATTAGGAGTTTATAACAAAAAGAATAAAGCGAAATGACCCAGGAACGAGTGTGAAAACTGTATTCACAGGGGGTGAATGATAATGGGGTTATGTGATTTTTGGTGCATTTAACTCGGTTTAAACGATGGGGAACTAGTCCTAGGGAGTGCAGAAATTGAATGGAAGATAAAATGGGCCAAAACCATGAAGAAACATGCATGGAAAAGAGGAAAAATCCTCTCACCGGAATTGCGTGTTGGCCGAAAAACAGCCGCTCTGTTAGCCTTTTTCAACGGCCAAGATGCCCCCAACCTCATTTTGGAAGTTGGATATGAGTTGCCCATGACCTGTAGGTTTGAACCCCATTGGAAAACCCAAGGAAATTGTCGCCGGTGAGTCACCGATGGTGGAGGGGGCAACCGGAGTACACCGAAGAAGACGCTACTGTTTTGCTTTTGGGTTGGGCCAAAACGTGTCGGGTCAGACCCGACCCACCCGCTCAAGGGGCTGCCCAGTGTTGTGACGCATAATATGGTGTTTAAATGGAATATGGGGGTTGTTTGGTTGTAGGTTTAGGAAATTGAAATTAAATTGGAATTGGGGGCAGGGATAGCCTATCCAAGGTTTAGGCTTAAGTTGCTGTTTGGCTATTCCAAATTGGAATTGGACTTTCCGAAATTTAGAATTTGACCCAAAAGTTGTGGAAATTAGAAATTGACCCAGAGATTGTAATAATTTTGATATGACCCATAGAATAAAATAATTAATTAAATATTAATTTAATTAATTAAAAATAAGGGAAATTACCAAAATGCCACTAAGTAAAAAATGAGTCAAACGGACTTCGATTTAAGTAAATGAATAGTGAATTTTTATTATTTCGAGCATTCTAGACTCAACGATGAAGTCTGATTCATGAAAATAGGTCTCGAGAAGTAAGAACACGTAAAAGTGCAAAATGATTGTTTTATCCTTTTTAGTACAGATGTCCAAATTGAAGTCTACGAAAGCCTAAATCGACTTTCTTCGACGTTCTACACTCAATGGTAGAGTCTAAATTAGCAAAAGAGATATGTTTACTGAATGATAGGGAACTCAAGGGAAAAGGAAAAGTTACGGAATACTGAGGTAGATCACACGGATAAAAAGTAAGTGAATTCCTATCTCTTATACGTGATTTTCCAAGCCACATTCTTTATATTACTGCCAAAACTTTGTACTCATGTATGTATCCACTGTTATTGTCCCACCATTGATATTGTCCTATCTGGTGGTTACCTATTGACTGATATCTCATAATTTGATTCATTGTACTGATGCCTATCATTGTATGCTTATGTCATGTTATTTCATACCTTATATACGATAGAATCTCGATTTATAATTGAATGTCGGATTTGTGCTCAGTCACAATATCCATCCGATTGCTTTCTGAGTTGGCAGGACTTATGGGTCGAGACTGTGAATGGATATATGGTGATGGGGGTGTTTTTATCGATTGACGGGACCTACGGGTCGAGACTGTGAACGGACATATAGTGATGGGGATATTTTTACGCATGGAGTTATGAAGGCATTTTATATGCATTGGGATTAAAAGGGGGGGTATGCCGGGCCCCATAAGACCTAGGGTCTACTAACCAGAGCAAATGCATCACTTAAGTTTGACTGAAATGTTGACCTTTCACTCATTAATTGTACTTGACTGTGACCATTTTATTGTGGCAGTATATACATGATGATTATGATTATTGGGCTTTACACATATCTATGCTACACCGTTACTCATAATTGTTATTGTGCCTTATTATGCATTGGCCATTGTGGCATTTTACTATTAACTGCAATCGTTGTCATGACTGGTTATCATGTTACCTTCAAATTCATATTTTCCTTTGTAATCCCTGACCCATATTTGAGATAGGATTTTACTTACTGAGAGTTGTTAGCTCACCCCATTCATTATATTTTTCAGGTGAGAATGCTACAGAACCACGGTAGAGGTCAAAAGCATAGGGAGACAGTTGAGGAGCACAATAGAATGATATAGTCTCTCCTGTAATATCCTAAAAATTCGACATGACCTAGACTATATTATGACCTAATAAAAATAGGTTATGTGACATTAATAATTCAAGAAAACCCAAAATACAGTAAACCATGATTTGATTAATTATTAGAAAATATAAAATTAATCCAGACCACTAAAAATAATATAGGTTCGGGGAATTGACAACCTAGTCGATTGAGTGTCGGGATTGATAAATAAGACCGATACAAAGAATTAATTATGAAAATAATTTGAGACACGAACGGGCACCTGGAGACGGTAAGATAAATAATACTGATATTGAGCCGGCTTTATGCCAACTCTACTGACATTTTATAATTAATATTTTATGAAATAAAATATTCAAAAAATATTAAATATGATAAATATACCAAAAATATATTTATATTTATATATGTATATATATATATATATGAAAAAAAAAATACAGCCACAGTATATATATATATATATATACATATTTAATAAATTATACAAGTAAATATTATATAATATTGTACATAAGGAAGCTACCAGAACCAGAAGAAAGTAGAGAGAAAAGAAGAGCAGCCGAAGCTACTAGAAGCGGAAGTCGGTGAAGAAAAGAGGGAAAGATAAGAGAGAGGCGGTTGTAGCCGAAGTTGCTGGAAATTGAGGCCAATATATATATATATATATATATATATATATGAACTGATTGAATTAGAGAGGAGTCTAGACGTCTGGAGAATAGTGTGAGAAAGTCTGAAGTTAAGGTTCTTTGTCTCAAAGCCACGAAAACCCTTGTCAAAGAGAGCAACGTTCAAAGGGTCGACGCACCAGTCACTTTTCTTCTACGGTGAGAACAAGGGACGGAAGTGCAGAAGTGGGAAAACTTACAGCAGTATGTGATGTTGAGTCGTTGTTGTTATCAGGACCATAATATTCAGATGTCAATTGAAGGTGAGAGATACGTGTTTATATATGTGTGTGTGTGTGTTTGTGTAGCGGTGCAGCAGGGGGGACAAAAGTGAAGAGGAAGAAGAGTGAAGGTGTTGTTGGGTCTCTTGTTCAGGTGGTGGATTCTGATATAGCTCAGAATTGTGTGTGGATGTTACGACTTTGTGGGGTAGCTTAGAATTGAGTGAAGCGTTATAAGGGAGCAGTAGCAGCAGTGTCGATTAGATTGGGTGAAGATGATTTTTGGAGCGTAATGCTTATCCGATGGAGGAGGGGCCTTTCTAGTTTGTTTCAAAGGAAAGAATCCTTCAGTGGTTGCGGCAAGGTAAGGCAGGAATTGAAGATACAGAGGCTGATTCAGGAGAGCAAGTATCTCAACTTTTGGTTCAGCGAGGTTCGGTTGGCTCATCTTCAAACCCGAACAGGTCTTTTTCACTGCCTAGTTCTTCTTCTGCTCTGCCCAACCTTTGGTTCAGGCTGCCTCAGCCGTTAAAGATGGGGAATTGGAAGGAGTCTAAGAACTGGTTGTTGAGGATGAAGATAACAAGTGAGCTGAGGCATTCCATTACTGCTATAAAGAAACTACAGGTTTTGGCTATGGTGGTGGTGTTGTGAATAATTGGGAGAAAGATATGATGCTATGTGATTTGTGGCCCAACGTCTGTAATTCAGTAACTAGTATTGGGGGAGGGATTTGTGTATGTAACAGTTGCTGAGTAACCTGGTGAAAAATAGAGGAAATGGAGAAAGTTGCAGACAGTAGCTGCAACAGGGATATAGTGGAGTGAGCTGCTCTATTGGGGCACTGAGAGATTTTTAATTGGGGGTTTTAGTGGCTTTCTTGTTCACCATTATGGCCTAAGGGTGCGTGGGAGTGCAAGGCATGAAGAAGGTAATTTTGGGAAAGTTGGAAATGAACAGCTTGCACAGTACAGGTTTGAGCTTCAAGCTGTTGCTTGTGTGAGGCAAGAGTTCCAGAAGCCACTGCATACTATGAGGGAAATTACTCAATGGTTGTTGCTAGATTTGCTAACCTTGTGGTTGCTACAGATGAAGATGGAAAAGTACTTGTTCTATTGACCCAAAATATGGTATGTAGTAGATGTTTGGGGTGTCATGCCATAGTACGGGGACAGACTTAAAGGGATTCTTTGAGAAGTTCTGTATAGAAAGTTAGTTGGGCAAACAAATGTAGTTCCTCGGGAGAGAGATGGCTAACCGGTTGAAGGTCAGAGTAAGACACATGATTAGGGGTTTATGACACTTAACTACAAATTCTCCAAGGGTTAGCGATTGGAGTGAAAGTGTACAGCCTCAATGGGATCACTAGAAACGTTTCACTGAAAAGAGATATGCCACTAAAAGTTCAGATGGTTGGGGTTCGGAATGGAAAAACAAAAGGAACCGCCCTGCCAAGTCAGCTGGAAGGTTAGGTGATGATTTCAATGCCAGCGGAATATTGACTGCAACCAGAAAAATGTTGGATATGTTCATATCTGATGAATCGGATGATCTTTTGGATGTTGACTCATTTATGATGGCCATCAGAAGGATAATGCCTAGGACATGCAAGGAGGTGCCTGACATATCTGGAGATTTTTAGACTATCCGTGAAGGGAGATGAGCATATATTCAGGTGAGTAACTCAGACTCCTGACTTGGTGTATATTTTCTGTATATTGTACTGCTTTATATGCTGAACTGTTTTATACACTGAACTATTTTAAATGCATATGCTTTCATGCATACTCTTTACACTGCATTACATGTGGCATTATTCCATTCTATCCTGCTCTTGTTATCTCCTGTTCTAATTCTATTTTAGGTTTGTTGTCCTAACTTGTTCTATGCCATTGGAGTTTGGTTTGATTCTATTTTGTTATATGGAGTCTTACTTTGAGCCCACTACAGGATTAAGTGATTTTATTTATGAGCATGGCCCAGAGGGGTAGAGACCCCATGAGTGGCCCACTTTGGGGCATCTGGGAAAAGGGCTCATCTACCTGAGTGGCAGTCTGTTGTCCCACTCAATTCTATCTGTTCCACTATGATCTAATCCCAGAGGGGTATAGGCCCCCGCGAGTGGCTCACTTTGGGACAGCTGGGAGAAGTTTAGGCACATTCGTGGATACGTCTTTAATTGATTGGTACTCTATTCTGATCCATTCTGTCCTAATTTGTTTGAGCTGCATTTGTTCTATTTGAGTTGCATTTGTCCTACTTGAGCTGCATTGTTCTACTTGAGCTGCATTTGAGCATGCATGTATATATAAACTAGTTTTAAAACCTATGGCAGGAACCTTTGTTACTCATTGAGCTTGTTTAAGCTCATTCCATTTATCTAACATCTTTCAGGATTATCTCCATTGGATTAGAAGGCATAAGGACATGACACTAGTAGACTGAGAGACATTCACAAGTAAGGATTTGATGGCATTGAGTTGTGGAGACTTGAATTCTGATAGATTGACTCAAGCTACTCAGGTGAGTGATATGACATGATTGATATGATTGTTATGCACTAGATATATTGGGACATGGCTCATGGTAATGGTACTTTAAAGAGATTAGATATGCTATGTGTTATATGTCTGGTTATAGACGTGCTCTGTGGCTAGAGTTATTAGATTTCTAAATTTTAGACTTACTCTGTGGTATATGCCTCTGTGGTATTTATTGTCACATCCCGCACCCCACCCTACGCGGATGCGAAAGATGTGATGCCAGTTCGCCGCCTTGCCAGTCTCCGACCGATAATGCGACCAACCAAAGGCAAACTTCTGAACCTTACGATGAATTGCATTCCAAATGTAGGGTCAGAACAGCGAAAATTAAAACATTTTTATCTCGGGAATGCAACTCAACTATATACCACATAAGTATGTACCACAGAGCAAGTCTATAATCAGACAGCTAATAACTCTAACCACAGAGCACATCTATAACAGATATATAACACAGAGCATATCAGATTCCTCCAGAGTACCATTACCATGAGCCATGTCCAAATACATCTTATACATATCAATGAAGTCAATCATAAACATGTCACTCACCTGAATAACTAGAGCCAATCCATTAGTACTCAAGTCTCCACATTTTATTGCCATCAGGTCTTCACTTGGGAATGCCTTTCAGTCTAAACGAATCATGTCCCTGTGCTTTCTAATCCAATGGAGTTATATCCTGAAAAATGTTAAATAAATGGAATGAGCTTAAACAAGCTCAGTGAGTAACATAGGTTCCTGCCATGGGTTTCAAAACCAGTTCATATATATATATATATATATATGCATGCTCAAATGTAACTCAGATAGAACAATGCAGCTCAAGTAGAACAGATACAGCTCAAATAGAACGGATATAGCTCAAAGTGCCTGAACCTTCCCCAGGCGATGTGGGATGGCATTACTTCCCATCCACCCCCTCCCATGGAGGGCCTCATATCGCACACCTCCGGCTGAGGTCGGTATCAGAGCAGAAAATGCCTGAACCTTCCCCAAGCGATGTGGGATGGCATTACTTCCCATCCACCCCCTCACATGGAGGGCCTCATATCGCACACCTCCGGCTGAGGTCGGTATCAGAGCGGAACAAATCAGATAGGATTGAGCGGATGCTGAGCTCTGGGCGTCCCACAGAGGCAGCCATCCATCCACTGATATACTCAATCCCGTAGTGGGCCCCAGATAGGACTCAACATGACAAACAGAATCAAAGCAGACTCCAAAGGACAGGTAACAGAACAATAGACTTCAACAGAATCAACAGGATATATCAGAAGGCAGGATAGAACAAAATCATGCCACAAGTAATGCAGATCAAGAGGTATGCATGAAAGCATATGCATTTAAAACAGTTCAGTGTATAAACAGTTCAACATATAAAGCAGTTCAGTATACAAGTTTAGGTGGTACAGAAAATATACACCAAGTCAGGAGTCCGAGTTACTCACAGTTAGTTGAATCTGGTTCAGAATCCCTTCTTTTAGTTGAATTTAAATCCGGGAACCCTAGGCCAGTAAATACAGACATTAGTTAATAATAGTATACTTATTTACTAGTTTAAGGGTTAACTGGGAACAACTGAGGTTCATATTAGCACTGATAACCAACCAAATTAATTTAGATGGTAAATATTGCCTATTGAAATTCCAGGTGACAATATAGAAACCACACTTCCAAGTATCAAGTCAAGTCAATTTATATTTATGTAATACCACCCAATTAAGTCTCACACTACATAAGAAGCTCCAAAGGGCAGAATTTAATAGTAAATCCTTCAGCCCACTAAACTTTAATATATATTGTTTGGTCCAAAACAACAGGATCCTTATATATGGTATCACTCATGTATTATGTTTTCCAGTCTCCTATTTTCATTAAATTCTATAAACACGCACCTATTTGGAATCAAATATCAGTTGAGCACCTACTTGAAATCAAATATCAATTCATCAATATCAAATATTTTGTCAAACATCAGCTTCGGTTCAGCCACGATGTCATATCCCGCACCCCACCCTACGCGGATGCCGAAGATGTGATGCCAGTTAGCCGCCTTGTCATTTTCCCAACAGACAATGCGACCAACCAAAGGCAAACTTCTGAAACTTAAAATGAATTGCATTCCAATGTAGGGTCAGAACAGCGGAAATTAAAACCTTTTTATCTCGGGAATGCAACTCAACTATATACCACAAGTATGTACCACAGAGCAAGTCTAAAACCAAACAACTAATAACTCTAAGCCACAGAGCACATCCATAACAGATATATAACACAAAGCATATCAAATTCCTCCAGAGTACCATTATCATGAGCCATGTCCCTACACATTTATTACATATGAATAAAGTCAACTATATCATCACGCTCACTTGAATAGCCAGAGTCAATCCATTATAATCCAAGTCTCCACAAATCCATGCTAACAGATCCTTACTCGGGTTGCCTCTTAAGTCTACTAGAGTCACTTCACCGTGCCTTCTAATCGACTGGAGATAAGTCCTGAAAAAATGTTAAATAATGGAATGAGCTTAAACAAGCTCAGTGAGTAACATAGGTTCCTGCAATGGGTTTCAAAACCAGTTCATATATGTACATGCACGCTCTAATATAGCTCAATTAGAATAATGCAGCTCATGTAGAACAAATGCAGCTCAAACAGATCAGATCAGAACAGAACAAAACAGATCAGATCAACAGAACGGACAAAACAGATCAGAACTGAACTGAACAGAACAGAACAGAATACCAATCAATCAAAGGCATAGCATCAAATGCCTGAACCTTCCCCAGCTGCCCATAAGCGGACGACTCGTGGGGCCTCTACCCTCTGGGGTCAGTATCAGAGCGGAACAGAACAGAATTGAGCGGGACAGAAACAGAACAGAATGCCAATCATACAGACGAGCCTTCCCAGCTGCCCATAAGTGGACTACTCGTGGGGCCTCTACCCTCTGGGTCGTGCTCTGGCATAAAATCGCTCAATCTTGTGGTGGGCCCAAAGTAAGACTCAACATATCAAACTGAATCAAATCAGACTCCAAAGCACGGGTGACAAAAAAAACAGACCCGAACAGAATCAACAGGATATATCAGAAGGCAAGATCGAACAGAATCATGCCACAAGTAATGCAATACAGTAAGTATGCATGAAAGCATATGCATTAAAACAGTACAATGCATAAAACAGTTTAGCATGTAAAGTAGTATAGTATACGGATTTAGATAGTACAGAAAATATACACCAAGTCAGGAGTCCGAGTCACTCACCTGAATATTACGCTTCAGCGTGAACCAAATTCTTGTGCATCCAAAGTTTGGGATTGATCTTCAGTCCACAGTTCAGCAATTGAAGAAAACACACCAGCAGGTTAATCGAGTCGGCCAACCATTTTAAATCCAGTTTCATCAGCTTCTTCAGCCTTTTTCCCCCAAGCAGATGATGATCCTGATAGATTCTATCTCTTTGTCATCCCATCCATCGGATATTGAAGAACTTTCCCTTCCTCCTATCAGATTACTGTGCAGAGTCTTCCCAATTAGTAGCTCCAATTTTTACAAGCAAGGTTAAACCCATAGCCTTCAACAATTACATCACCACACAATATGAATAGATATATATATATATATATATGTATCCCTACAACAAATCCCAACAGAGGAATAATTGCCTCCAACACTGTTCCACTCCCTGCCGTTGGAGCACTGCTACTGCTGCTCTTACTCTCTCTTAATCCATGGGATTCCTTAGATAGGCCACACAACTAAGAGAAGCTTTAACAATCATATTCCATTCCACATCTGCTTTTGAACTCTGTAGCCACAGTAATTTCCCTAACCATTAGCCAGGAAATGAGGTCCAAAAGTTCTCCTTTAGTGTTTGATTTATGTATTTCCCTAAGAGTCTCCGTATTCAACAAAGCCTCAAAATCATTCATGTCATCCTCTTTAGTCTCGGCTTTAAAAGAGTTGCATTCGAGCCATCAAATGGCACATTCAACCCCTGATATTCCTCCAAATGCTGCACACCAATCAGAGTAGAACCTAATCAATAATACACATATATGGCATTTTCTGATTCTCCTCCTGTTCAGGTTCCACCTAAACGTTGTTATCCTCCTTTGCCGACCATCGCCAAAATGTATTCAAAATCACATTATAATCAACCACGGTTCAGTTCCTTCTTCTTGTTTACACTGCTACATACACACGTACATATACATACAAACCTACGGCATCACTACACTGCTGCGCGCTGCTTCAATTTTAGCCGCTTACCGCAACTCCCCCAATTTCTCTCGTCTGCCGTTCATGGACTTCATCATCTTCAATCTCTATCAATCCAACCCACAATCCAACGCCAACATGCCGCTGCAATTTCTTCTAATTATTCACAGCAATCACAATGCCCGAATGTATTCCCAAGGTCAACTTCTTGGATCAAAATTAGTGACACGAATTCTGAACCCAATTTGGTTTCTACTGTTCTGAAGTGATTTCCAAACGAATAATCAAATAGGGGAATTGAAATCCCAGGAGAACCATTACAGTGAATCTCCCCTGCTCCAACGCTACACCAATACACACATATTTCTATATACATCCCCCTAAAAATCTGCAGGAACCAACCCATTCAAATCAATCAACCACTGTGTTTCCGTCTCTCCTCCATCTCCACAAAATCGCAACATCAATCCCAGCATCAACAACTCCAAATCTCGCCCCCGACATTACTAACCCACCAAAGCACCATCGCACAGCTACACAACCCAATAATATATATATATACATATATTTCCACCGCGGCACCGTCATCGCCCCCAATTGCAACTCCAGTAGCAGCCATACGCAATTCCGAGCCACAAACTGTAACATCCACACTTTCTCTCAAATGCGTGGTTCCCTCTGCCATCAACGGCTGCTGTCAATCTTGTTACTTGGGTTGAACCAATGTCCAGCAGTGAGAACAGGCAATGAAGACGAGACAACCCCTGTTGAGCCATAAAGCCGTATCCAAAAATCAACTGCAGTTGAGGGACCTTCTTGATGCTGCACTTTTTGGCCCACGTGAGATCCAAGCTCGGCTCCCTGCGAAACACTCGAAACAGAAGATCAGAGGACCACCGGGTTGGCTCCGGCGGTAGCCGCTCCGATGCTTCAGTCAATAAATTGAATTGAAAGACTCGTAATGAAAGCCAAAATAATGAGCATGAAAATAAAGCGTACCTTTAGGGTTGAATTTATAGGCAATATCTCTCCTAAGTTGATTAGGATTTGGAGCCATGAATATAGGGATTGGATCTCTGGAGATATCAGTTACCTTGTTGAATATGGTAACTTAGTGTGGCAGTTCCCTTGTTGGAGATAGCTTCCTTATTTCCTGCTTGGTGCTTACTGAAGCGATGATTAGGTCTGATCATTGATGCGTTGCATTGCAAGCTTGCATCTATACAAGTTAGTCTTTATGGGAGAACTGTCTTGCTTTGATACTATGAGCTCGGCCCATGTAGGTTATGCCCTTGACTGACCGAGGATGAGATGTATGACCGAGCATGTATTAAATGGCCGAGCACAGATTATAAGGCCGAACATGAACTAAGCGACCGAGCACAAGTTATGTGGCCGAGCCCGAGCTGGGCGACCGAACACAAGTTATATGGCCGAGCCTGAGCTCTATTATGGGTCATGAACCGATCTTGCAGTTACACGTGTCATGCAGTGGTTGGTGTGTCACATAGTGGTATATTAGTTACTCCCCCCCCAAGCCTTAGTTGGAGCTCGGGGGATAACTAAGGTTTTAAGAGTGCCTGAAAAGTCACGCGTTCTGTCTTCTCGTTTTCCTAGACGTCCGTTGGTACATCATTTATTGCGCAGCCGGTTTTTGGGTTTCTCAAATCATTATTGTTGCGATACTGTCGTGGCGGTTCGCCTGGGTAGCCATTATTCTCCGAATGTATATAAAAGGGGGAAAGAGCCTTGTACGACTCTTTTTACCATCTTTTATTTTGCAAAGCGAGATATACATCCGCCATTGTCGAACCAGCAAGCTACCTTGTGAAGAATCCCATCCATCCGAAGTCCCTTACTTTGATTCAGGTTCGGTTTTAGTGTTTTCGTTCATCTTTTCACTTTCTCTTCTTCTCCTTTTGGTTATTTTGAAATGTCGACTTCTTCGGCATCTTCTGATGTTGGTAATGGGTCGGGGAGCCTCCCGGAAGCTCCTTCCTTGTCACAAACCCTAATTAGGGGTAGCACTTCCTTGGGGACTGAATCGGAGGAGACTCACTCTAGTCCCTCAGTTAGAATAGTTGATGCCTTCTCGGAGTCTAGGGATAGAGAGGGTGAAGTCTCGGGTCGGTCTTCTCAGGTAGAGAGTGCTGTAACATCCTCCTGGTTGGAGGTTATTAGGGAGAAGTATGAGATTCCTCCAAATGTCACCCTTAGGGCTCCTGATGACTTCGACTACCCTTGGGAAGTTCAGGATGGGGAAATTTGTGTTTACACCGCTTGGTTTGAGATGGGGTTACGCCTTCCCTTCCCTAGACTGCTTAGGGATTTTTTCTGTTGGTTCAATCTCTGCCCGGCCGATCTGCTTCTGAACAGTTGGAGGCATCTGTTAGGGTTTATGGCCTTAGGTCGCCTGAATGGTGTTGAGGTCTCCTTAGACTTGATCCGTAGTAAAATGGATCTTAAGTATAGGAAGGCGGAAGGCCTCTATTACATGTCGTTTGACAAGGGCTTCCAGCCTTTGACCTTCGTGCCGTCCTCCAACAAATTTTGGAAGGATCGGTTCTTTTTTGTTGGTGGAAAATGGGAGGTGACCGATCCTAAGGACCAGTTCTCCACGTTCCCCTGGAGCACTGGGTTTATGGGTGAGACACCCTTTTCTTCTGTAATTTTGCTTTGTGCCTGTCCTTTGTGTATCTGACTAACCTTTGTTCAAAACTTTTCGTGTAGCCAAGAGTGTCAAGAAGAGGCCGCAATTTACCCCTGTTTTGAAAGACCAATACAAGAGACTCCTCCGGACTGCAAACAGGGATTACCGAGCCATTCTTCATTCAGGCCCTACAATGCCTCCCAAGGATAAGGGTGTTGTTGACGACGTCCTCAAATCTCTTGCTGGCAAATGGGGGTCGTCAAAGAAGAAGAGGGTGGCTAGCCAGCCTCCTCCCACTGCGTCTTCTTCAAAGAAGAAGAGGATGGCCGACCCTTCCCCATCTGTGCCTCCCAAGAAGGGGGCGGTCTCCTCTGCTTCTCCCTCTTCCCGACCTCCTCTGAAGGGAGTTGTGATCAGGGAGCCCTCCTCTGCCCCTCAAAAGGGGGTAGTGATCGGGGAACCCTCTTCTGCCCCTCGGAGGGGTACGGCGGTTCTTCGGCCTGTCCCCTCTTCGGCCTAAAAACCTCAACAGAGGGGTAAGGCGAAGATGGGTACTGAAATGCCTGATGGATACAAGGTCGTCCATCAGGCCATCGACGATTTCTGGGCTGAGGCCCCTTGTACTGACATCCCTTCCTGCAGCACCAGGAAGGGTGCTGAGAAGACTGTGGCCGGTGCCATGAGGGCCCATCTGAAGGTAACTACCGACCTTTCTGCTTTTGTGCTCTTCTTCCTTTTCCTTTTTACTGATATGTCTTCTTATTTTTGCAGACCCTCTATAGCTTGGCTGCTTTAATGGAGGCCACGGTGGATCTCCAGGCCGTGGAGAGGTTGGAGGAGGAGCTGGATGAAGTTCGGCTTCAGCTCGGTACGGCTCAATCTCAAGCCACCACAGCCGAGGACGAGCTGAAGGAGCCGAGGAATTGCTTCTCAATTATGGAATCCGAAAGGGATTCTATAAAACTTGAGAAGGATTCTTTGCGATCTGAACGAGACTCCCTTCTTCAGGACTTGGCCAAACTGAAGGAGGAGAACAGTGCTCTTCAGTCTTCACTTGTTCAGAAGGTTGATGAGGCCAAGGTTGAGACCGAGGCCAGGTTAAAGACCGAGCTGGAGAAGATGGGAGACACTATTGCGTAGCTCGGTTATGACAACTTCAAGTCCAAGCTTCTCGCCAAGTACCCGGATATTGATCTGTCGGGGATTGACGATGATGATGAGGACGAAGATGGTGATCAGGACGACGGATCTGCAAGCCCTTTAGCTTAGGGAAATTTTTGTTAATCCTGTCTCATCATGTTTGTAACCGAGTTTGCATTATCAATGAAAATATCTTCTCTTCAGTTTTTGTCTCTATCTTTCTTTGATTGTTGGCAAGCTTTGAGTTCTGTTCTAAAAATGTATCAATGTTTTGTTGTGTATGAACGGACTTCGGCCTTTGAGGCTTGTATTATGACACAAGTAAACCTGCTCGGAATCCAGAGTATTGTTTTTACCGACCATGGGTTGTCTCCAGAACTAACTTATGGCAATCCTGAAGTAATGTGTAGTAATAACCAACTTGTGCCGAACTCTTGGTATTGGAGGGGTTTTTGAATCATGGATTTTCTTTAAGAAAGATGACTTGAATAATAATCAATCAATCTGATCACTGATTAACAATCGTAGAAACTGGTACAAGACAGTTACTCTGATCTTTTAGAGCAGGAACCTGAGCTTGATTGCCGAACTGAGCGACTTGTATTTGTAAGGATTCTTTAATGGTCAGTGTGACTGAGCACTTAGAGTTATCCTCGTCTGTTTATAACTGCTGGCACATAGTTTCATGTTCTTGTAATAAAACTTCATCCTCATATATCAAGATGGATCAGACTTAGGGATTTTGTTTATTAAGATGGAACAGACCTGAGGTCTGTGCATTGAAACGTACCAGACCTGAAGTCTGTACATTAAGATAGACCAGACCTGAAGTCTGTGCATTTGAGATGGACCAGACCTGAAGTCTGTACATTAAGATGGACCAGACCTGAAGTCTGTGCATTTGAGATGGACCAGACCTGAAGTCTGTACATTGAGATGGACCAGACTTATAGTCTGTGCATTTGAGATGGACCAGACCTGAATTCTGTACATTAAGATGGACCAGACCTGAAGTCTGTGCATTTGAGATGGACCAGACCTGAAGTCTGTACATTAAGATGGACCAGACTTATAGTCTGTGCATTTGAGATGGACCAGACCTGAGCCTGTGCATTAAGATGGACCAGACCTGAGAGGTCTGTACATTGAGATGGACCAGACTTATAGTCTGTGCATTTAAGATGGACCAGACCTGAAGTCTGTATATTGAGATGGACCAGACCTGAGCCTGTGCATTAAGATGGACCAGACCTGAGAGGTCTGTACATTGAGATGGACCAGACTTATAGTCTGTGCATTTAAGATGGACCAGACCTGAGTCTGTACATTGAGATGGACCAGACCTGAGTCTGTACATTGAGATGTTTCACGAAAGATGTTGAAATAAAAAGAAAGTACTTTATTGATAATATTTTCGCAAATGTTCCATGTTCCAAGGCCTGGGAACAGGTTTCCCATTCATGCTTTCCAACCAATAAGTGGTCGGTCTAACTGTTTTGATAATTCTGTAGGGGCCTTCCCAGTTCGGTGATAACTTCCCCATGGTGGGGTCCTTGGTGTTCTGGAAAACCCTTCTTAGGACGAGGTCCCCAACTTGGAAATTGGTAGGTTTGAGGCCAATTTTTGAGCGGTTAACCATCCTGCGCTGATATGCTTCCATTCTGATTACGGCCTGCTCTCTTCTTTCTTCGAGCAAATCCAAATTTTCTGCTAGTTGTTGGTCATTGGTCTCTTCGTTGAAAGCCTCAGCCCTTAAGGTCGGCATGCCGACCTCAACAGGGATTACTGCCTCAGTTCCGTAGGCTAGGGAGAAGGGAGTTTCCGATGTTGGAGTTCTCCTGGTTGTCCGGTAGGCCCAGAGTGCCCCAGGGAGTTCCTCGACCCATCCCCCTTTAGCTTCCTCTAATCTTTTCTTGAGAGCATCTAGGATAGTTCGGTTGGTGACCTCGGCCTGCCCGTTTGCCTGAGGGTGACCAGGGGAGGAAAAGTGCTGTTTGATGTTTAGGTCCTGGCAGAATTTCTTGAATATTTTCCCAGTGAACTGTGTGCCATTATCTGAGACGATCACATGAGGTATGCCGAACCTGCAGACTATATTTTTCCAAGTAAAACTCTTTATCTCTTTTTCAGTGATGCGAGTCAGTGGTTCTGCTTCGGCCCATTTTGAGAAGTAGTCAACAGCCACCAATAGGTATCTCCTGTTCGGTTTGGCTTTAGGCAATGGTCCTATGATGTCCATTCCCCACTACGCAAAGGGCCATGGGCTAGTGATGGGGATGAGCTCATGTTGCGGCTGATGCTGATAAGGGGCGAACCTCTGGCATTTGTCACACTTTTGAGTATATTCCTTTGCTTCCTTTAGCATCCCAGGCCAGTAGTAGCCTTGGGTTAGAGCTCGGTGGGCTATGGTTCTCCCCCCGTTGTGATTTCCACAGATTCCTTCATGGATTTCTGCCAAGACATATTGAGACTCTTCAGGTGCTAGGCATTTTAACAATGGCTGAGTGTAAGACCTTCGGTAGAGCTTTCCGTTAAGGACAAGATACCGAGCTGCTCTGATGCAGATTCTTTTTGCCTTATTTCTGTCTTCTGGGAGGAGTCCCTCTTCCAGGTACTGGAGTATAGGAGTCATCCAGTTCTGAGGCTGTTCTGTGACTTGGGCGACCTGGATCTCCTCGGTGCTAGGCCTTGGCTGGTGAGAGAACTTTATCGTTGACTCCACCCCCGTTTTCATGTGAGATGCCATGTTCGCTAAGGCATCGGCTCGGCTGTTCTGTCCTCTTTCTATTTTTTGGATTGAGAATGCTCGGAAGGAATGTTTTAGCAAGTTGACTAGTTCCGAATATCGGAGCATTCTTTCATCCTTAATGGCATATTCTCCTTGAACCTGGCTAACCACCAGTTGGGAGTCAGAAAATACCTCGAGGTTCTGTACCTCGCACTCCTGAGCTAGCTTTATTCCTAAGATAAGGGCCTCATATTCCGCTTCGTTGTTGGAGGCTCTGAACCCCAAGCTAATTGCCCTTTCGGTTGTAAGTCCATCAGGAGAGTGTAGTACTAGCCCTGCTCCGGCACCTCGGTCAGTGGATGATCCATCAGCATACAACTTCCAAGTCCCCACATCGTCTAAGACTTGAGCTTTGCCTAGTAGTGCGGGAGTGAATTCTGCGACGAAGTCTGCCAAGGCTTGCCCTTTAATTGAGACTCGTGGAATGTAGGACAAATCGAACTCCCCCAGTTCCACTGACCACTTGACCAACCGTCCTGATACTTCTGGTTTTCTTAGGACTGTTTTCAGTGGGTAGGCAGTCGGAATTTCTATGGGATGTGCTTGGAAGTAAGGTCTCAGCTTCCGTGCAGATACTATGAGAGCAAGGGCTAGCTTCTCAATTTCGGGGTACCTTTTTTCTGTGTCTAGTAATGCCTTGCTGACATAGAAGATGGGCCTCTGCACGCTCCTATCTTGCCTGACCAGTACCGAACTGACAGCGTTCTCAGAGACTGCGAGATAGAGAAGCAGCCTTTCTCCTTGGATCGGTTTTGATAAGAGCTCGGGCGAAGCCAAGTGTCTTTTGAGTTCCTGAAAGGATTTTTCACACTCGTCAGTCCATTGCAAAGATTTGTTACCTTTCAGAGCCTTGAAGAAGGGTAGACACCGATCCGTGGATTTGGAGATGAATCTGCTGAGAGCTGCTATCCGGCCGTTCAGAGCTTGAATGTCCTTCCGGGCCTTTGGGGATTTCAGTCCGATCAGAGCCCCGATCTGAGTCGGGTCTGCTTCTATACCTCTTTGAGAGACTATGTACCCAAGGAACTTCCCTTTTGTTACACCAAAGGTGCACTTTGAGGGATTGAGCTTCATTTTATATTGTCTGAGAATATCGAAGGTTTGCGCTAGGTGTTGGAGATGACTGCTCTTCCTTAGGCTCTTGACCAGCATATCGTCGATATAAACTTCCATAGTGCTGCCGATCAAGGAGCTGAACATCTTATTAACAAGACGTTGGTAGGTAGCTCCAGCATTCTTTAGTCCGAACGGCATCACTCTGTAGCAATAGAGACCTCGTTCGGTGATGAATGAAGTCTTCTCTTGATCGGGAGGATGCATCTGTATTTGATTGTACCCAGAATAAGCATCCATGAAGCTCATGAGCTCGTGCCCTGCAGTTGCATCGACTAACTGATCTATTCGTGGAAGAGGGAAGCTATCCTTCGGGCATGCTTTGTTGAGATCTGTGTAGTCAACACAGACTCTCCACTTACCGTTCTTCTTCTTGACCAGAACAGTGTTGGCCAACCAATCAGGATAAAATACCTCTCGTATCATGTTGGCGTTGAGCAACCTTTGAACTTCGTCGTTGATGACCTGATGCCGTTCTGGAGCGAGAGGCCTTCTCTTTTGTCTCACTGGTGGATGATCTGGATCCACCATTAGTCTGTGCGTAATCTGGTCGGGATCTATCCCTTCCATGTCGCTTGTCTCCCAGGCGAATACGGAGAGGTTTTTCTTCAAAAACTTGACCAGCTCATCCTGCTCGGCATGTGTCAGGTCGGGACCTATCTGCAGGTAACGTCCTTGATCCTCTGAGCTGACCAGGACTTTAATAGGCTCCCCTATCGGCTTGGCTCTGCTATCCCTTCCTCTGGGGCTCAATGGTTCTTCAATTTTGGAGGGACAGTCTTCTGCCTCATGACAGCAAGGGTAGACTGCATCCTTGCACACACGGGCGTGCAGTAATTGCTATTTGGGGGCCTTAGCTTTGAGTGCGAGGGCATGGCACTCTCGGGAGGTCGGTTGGCATCCTCTGATGGAGTAGACTGTCTGATTGTGAACGTATTTTAAGCATTGGTGGAGAGTTGAGGTGACCGCTCCCATCTCATGTAGCCAGGGCCTCCCAATTATGACGTTGTAGGGAGATTTGGCTTTTATGACCATGTACTCGGCTATCGTGGTCTTCTGTCCGTCCCCTTCACCCGCAGTGGTGGCCAGATCGACCCTTCCTAGTGGAGTGTTAGTGTTTCCATCGAAGCCCGTCATGATTATGCCCGTAGGCTTAATGTCATTGGGGTCGAGCTTCATATGCTTAAAAGGGTCGTAGAACAGTACATTGGTCGAACACCCAGTGTCGACGAGAACTCTCCGGATATCGAAGTTGGCGATCTTAAGGGAGATAACCAGGGCATCGCTGTGAGGACAATGAACTCCCATAAGGTCATGATCCGTAAATTGGATTTCCGGCAAGGGCTTTAACCTTTTCTCCAAGTTAGCGACCTGCATGACGTTGGGAGCAGACCTGGCCTCCCGAGCATATCGTTTCCTTGACCTGTTAGAGGTGCCTGTTGCAGGGGAATCTGCGTGTAGAACATAGATCACCTGATTGTTCTGTCGTGGGGGTTCGTTCCTGCCTTCTTTCTGTTCTTGCCTCTGGTCGGTTTTTCTCTGCTGGGGTCGTTCGTCACGGGGGTTCTGTCCTCCGTCCCGCTTGACGAACTCCTGCAGCCTTCCTCTCCTTATTAGCTGCTCAATCTCATGCTTGAGAGCTTTGCAGGTATTGGTTGTGTGCCCTCGGTCCTTGTGAAAATCACAATATTTGGTCTGATCTCGATAGCTGGGGTCTCCTTTCAAAGGCTCCGGCCATCTCAGATTTTCTCGAGATCTTACTTGCTTCAATATGTTGTACGGAGAGGCGTTTAGAGGAGTAAAGTGGTTGAATTCCCTTAGCCCAGAATTGAAGGAGGTTCTGGGGGCCCCCTTTTTTCTGGGCTCCTGACTCTCTTCCTGGCCGAGCTGGTGTCCTTCTTTTGACTATCTTTCTTGTGATCGTCTTTCTGAGCTTGCTCTTTGACCTTTCTAGAGGTGTCCCTGGCCTCCTCCAAGTTGATGTACTTCCTTGCACGGTCCATGAGTGCCGCCATGTCCGCAGGGGGATTTTTGGTCAGGGAGTCTCTAAACCCTCCTTGAGCAAGTCCAGTGGCTAGAGCAGCCACTAAGAAACCGGGGCTGCAGTCTGTTACCTCGGTGAGCTCGGTGTTGAAACGTGCTATATACCCCCTGAGCGATTCTTCCCTTGTTTGCTTTATGTTCAGAAGGAATTCCGGACCCTTTCTTAGCCTCCTGCTAGTCATGAATCTGTCCAAGAACCTCCTGCCAAGCTCATAAAAGCCAGATACTGAGTTCGACGGGAGGTGGTGGAACCACTTTAGGGCGGTACCATTGAGGCTGGTCACGAACGTTCTGCATAAGAAGGCATCAGAAGTGTCGTGCAAAGCCATGGTGTGCTGGTAGTGGGAGAGGTGGTCCCCCGGGTCCCCAGTCCCATCATAAGGGGTGAATTTAGGGACGATAAATTTTTTGGGTCTTTCCTCAGCCATGATAGCATTGGTGAACGGGGTGGCCGACCTCCCGAGCAATCTGGCCAGCTCGTCCTGCTCTGGATACTGGGCACCCCTTATGATGGCAGTACGGTCTATTGATTCAGCAACTTCTTCGGCTCTTACTGACCCCCTTGGTAAAACGGGTTGCTGCGAGGCAGGTCTCACGGCCTCAGGGCCTATATGGGTAGGCTGATCTTGGCCCGCTACTGGGGGGTCGTTTTGATTCTCTGGTACTGGTGGTACAGGAACCACTCGAGGAGGAGATCCTTGTGGAACGTAGTTTACTCCCGAGGCCCCAGGAATGGGGGGTCGGGTAGTACTTCGATAATGGACCTTCGGGACAAAGGCGGGAACCCCTCGACCGACTGCCGTCGACGGCTAGGGGTCTACACGAATACCGGCAGCCGCAGGAGGCTGCTGCTGTTGAGTGTTTGTGACAACAGGTGGATTTTGAGGATTGGTTTCATGATTCTGGGTGAACATTGCCAGGGTCCTGGTCATGGTCAAAAGCTGTTCCCGTAGCAACTGGTTCTGCCGCCTAGTTTCGATTAGTTCTTCCTGTACAGGGTTATTCACTCGCCCTCTTCCTCGTCCGGCAGTTGGTTGAGGATGAGGGTTTTGAGTGTTATTCCTGGGTCGCAAGTTAGGAGCCATGATCCCTCTGATAGACGAAAGATGAGCTTAGATTGAGTAGAGCACTTGGTGATTGTCGTTCCCACAGACGGCGCCAAACTGATGCTGCACTTTTTGGCCCACGTGAGATCCAAGCTCGGCTCCCTGCGAAACACTCGAAACAGAAGATCAGAGGACCACCGGGTTGGCTCCGGCGGTAGCCGCTCCGATGCTTCAGTCAATAAATTGAATTGAAAGACTCGTAATGAAAGCCAAAATAATGAGCATGAAAATAAAGCGTACCTTTAGGGTTGAATTTATAGGCAATATCTCTCCTAAGTTGATTAGATTTGGAGCCATGAATATAGGGATTGGATCTCTGGAGATATCAGTTACTTTGTTCGAATATGGTAACTTAGTGTGGCAGTTCCCTTGTTGGAGATAGCTTCCTTATTTCCTGCTTGGTGCTTACTGAAGCGATGATTAGGTCTGATCATTGATGCGTTGCATTGCAAGCTTGCATCTATACAAGTTAGTCTTTATGGGAGAACTGTCTTGCTTTGATACTATGAGCTCGGCCCATGTAGGTTATGCCCTTGACTGACCGAGGATAAGATGTATGACCGAGCCTGTATTAAATGGCCGAGCACAGATTATAAGGCCGAACATGAACTAAGCGACCGAGCACAAGTTATGTGGCCGAGCCCGAGCTGGGCGACCGAACACAAGTTATATGGCCGAGCCTGAGCTCTATTATGGGTCATGAACCGATCTTGCAGTTACACGTGTCATGCAGTGGTTGGTGTGTCACATAGTGGTATATCACTTCTCTTATTCGAACTCTGTAGCTTTTCTCTTTCGCAACAACAGCTAAAATCCCCCATCTTCCAGTAACGAAATTCCAAATCTAAATCCCCAATCTTTCTCACTTCCGTCCTCACTGCTGCTGCACCGTTATACTCTGTTACACCGCTACTGCTGTCTCGCTCCCTATTAAGAATCTCCCCCAATTTTCCGACGGACAGGGACGTATATAGAGCTGCACCGCTTGGAATTTTCCTGCTCTAGAAGTTTCCTGATTTCTCTCTACACTTCCGTCTTGGAAGCACCTTGCTAGAAGCCTCCTCTTTTCTTTATTTCTTTTCTAGCTTCTTCCAGATTTCTCAAAATATATATATATATATATATATATATCTCATATTGCCGCCCCTTTTGTCACGTGCTTCCAGTAGCTTCTTTGAAGCTTAAGTGTATAATATATTTTTATATATTATCTATTATAGTTTACCGCCTTTGGGTCTTCACTAATTTATTTTATTTGCATAATTATTTCGCGGTATCAACTTAACAATTTTATTAATATTGGCCCCGTATCGTCCATTTGGCATCAATTGACCGAGTCGTCTATTTCCCGGCCTATATTCTTTTTTATCCATGTTAATTCCATAATTAATTTTCATATGAGTTCCATATTGTAAATTTTGGCATTAACTTAATTTATTTGGCCCGGTTAACTAGATTATCTATTTTCCGAGCATATTCCATTTTATTTTTAAGGCATTAAATCCCGTTATGGCTTACTATATTTTTTTTTTGAGCTATTTCGAATTATTAATGTCACAGAAGCTAAATTTTTATTAGGTTAGAATATAATCTGGATCATGTCGAATTTTAGGGATATTACACACGATGAGCAATGATCAGCGTCCTATGAAAATGCCAAGTAACTTGCCAGAGAACCTCTAATCCTAGTCATCAATCATCTGTAACATCTCAATATAAAGTAGCACCTTATTTTAAAGCTAATATACATGTCAGTTTACCATTGGGAAGTGGCCTAATCAGAGCCACTATACAGCGCTACTTCTCCATACAATAATTCTAACCAATAAGTGATCTGTATTCAAATTAATAACTAAACCACGTTTAAATTAATAGTTGAACTCCATTCAAATCAACAGCTCAATCACATTCAAATCAATGCCTAAATTATATTCAAATCAATAGTTGAATTATTTTTAAATCAATAGCCGAATTATATTTTTCCAGTAGCCAAACAAATCACGCATTTCCAGTTTTCCCCAACAGCTGATCACTTTTCAAATAAAGAAATCAAAATTGAAAGAAGAGTTTAAATTAATCACATTTTATACTAGCCATGAGATTACCATTTTGACAATATTCGTGGCAATATACTAACTAATTAGGGAAGCTCCAAAAGGAATTAAACTGATCTAATTGATCAATTCATACTACTGCACAGGACCACATCTCCACAATAAATTTCACACTTCCAGCAATAGTGTTAAATCATACTTTTATACCATGAATAATGTGGTAAATAAAACAGAAGCAGTCAAAGTATCACTTTACAACAACAAGAGGCTCTCTATAGTTGCAGGGTTAGATAATTGCACATTTTAGTTTTCCCCAACAGCCGCACACACTGTTATGGTTAAACTCTAATTCCATTAAAGATTGTAAACTCAAGATAAGGTTCATACCTGATTTCTAGAATTAAGGTCAGGTGGCAATCTGGATGGAACAATTCTGGTGAATTGAATATTAAAGATGCAATACAGTCAGCCCTTCAAACTGGCAAAGATGTCCTCAAGCTTGTTGAATCAACCCATGGCCACCGAATTATCAAAACTTTTCATCCTTGACCAGCAGTGTTACCGGTGCAGCTCTGTAATTTTGTTGGCAGCGATGATGCTTGAGAAAGCAGCAGTAGGACGTTTAATTGGTGTTGAAATTCCACCTGCTCTCTCTCTCTCTCTCTCTCTCTCTCTCTCTCTCTCTCCAGTGGGTTCTCGAGCAGCAGAGAACAGCCTGGTACTCTAAATATTCCTCTTGCGCCGCTACTGCCGTCTCTCCTTCATCTCTACAAATTTCCTGTACCGCTTACACACATACACCCATATATACCTGCTGCACCGTTACACTGCTACACCAACACATACACACGTACATACATACACACACCGACCTGCTTCCAGCAGCCACAACATCTAACGTGATTCAGCCCCTGATGTAACTCCAATTTGATTCTCAATTTCTGATCTACACCTGCTTCTTTCCTTCCTCCGTTTCTCTCTATTTCCTGATTCTTTTAACACCCACACACAAATATGGAAGTTTCTAGGCTGTCATATAGATATATATTCCTGTACGCTACACATATATACCTCACACGTGCTGTTGCTTCAAGAAGTTTCTTGCTTCACCGACTTTCTCCCCCTGCTCTAGAAGCTTCAAGCTTCTACTATTTTCTCTCCCTTGTTTTATTTTTCTTCTCTTTGCCTCTAAATTCTAGCAGCTGCGGCTGACCTAGAAGCTTTCCCAATTATATATATATATATATATATATATATAGATTACAATCTTTTTTTTCCATTCAGCTTCCTTGAAGCTTCTTTAATATTTATATAACATAAAAATATTCCTCATATTTGCCTTATAATATCTACATGTCATGTACAATAAACTAAATAAATATAAATATATATATATATATATATATATATATATACCATGGCCGTAATTTATTTCATAAAATACTAAATTATAATAGGCCAGTACGTTTGACATATGTCAGGGCTCAGTAGTAATATTATTTTTTTACTGCCTTTGGGTCTCCAATACTTTATTTTATTTTCGTTTGGTTTACATAATTATTTCACGGTATTAGTTTTAATATTTTATTCTATAAAATATTAAATCATAATATGCCGATAAAGGCGGGAATTATTTTGCCAACATGGGGTCCCTGTTAATGTCTTGTTTATTTTCTCATAATTTCCATCATGAATTATTCGTATCATCCATTTGTCTATCTCGGCGCTCAATTGACCGGGTTATCAATTTCCCGAGTATGTATTATTTTTATAACTACGGTATTAAATCCTGTTATGGCTTACCGTATTTTGTCTATTTTAAATTATTAACGTCAGATAGTCTATTTTCCTTAAGTCGGAATACAATCTGGATTATGTCGGATTTGGGGGTATTACATTTATAGATGAGTAGTATCTAAATGAGTTGCATTCCCGAGGTGAAAAGGTTTTAAATTCTGCTGCTCTGACCCTACATTTGGAATGCAATTCATCGCTAAGTTCAGGAAATTGCCTTTGGTTGGTCGCATTGTCGGTCGGAAGATTGGCAAGGTGGCTAACTGGCATCACATCTTCGGCATCCGCGTAGGGTGGGGTGTGGGATGTGACATCTCCCATGTACTCACCACCTAAGAATGGGTTATGTTCAGTTTATTATCAGATTTATTTCTAGTCTTTGAACAGTGTTTGTAATAAGACTTCTGCACTTTAATGTTATGGTTACATTATTTATTGTTATCATTGGTAAAAAAATGGAAAAAGTAGGGACGACCATTGGGTCGGCCTTGCGACACGAGATCCACATAGAGTGGGTTTCAGGGTCGTGACACCTTGTGAAGGGAAGATAAGCTATTTTTAAAGTAAGTAAACCCGAACTCTAGCATGTTGTATTCCTAGCCATGTCACAGTTTATTTTCTAGATGCTGCCAATTTGTAATCCATGCATACCTAATATGTTGATCTCCACAATTTGATGTTTGTTCTATTTTGTGGATTTTGTTGAGAATTTGATTGTCAATATCCCATATGCTTATTTGTCCATTTCTATACTTGTTTGGATATTGGAATCTGCTATTGTGGCAGCTATTTATTAGACAGGCTGATCCCTATTATTAATTTGTTATTCTACCACTGGATGTGCCTTTGAGACCTACGAGTCGTTTTATTCATTCACATTCTTGGTGACTAGCTACTGTGATATTCTATCCTTCGCATGCTATTGAGATATTATCATTTGTTTGCTATTGTCCATTCTCTGTCTTTTGGACTAACCTTGGACCACGGCAGAGCGAGGAGTATACTTACTGAGCTAAATTAGCTCACTCTAGATATGTTATTTTTTTAAGGACAACAAGTTGCAGAAGGACCAGCAGGTGCATATATAGAGTAGACGCCACGTATTGCTGCAGGTTGTCCTTTTGCAAGAACACTAGATGCTTTTGCTAGTAATATCATAAACTAAGTACAGAGTAGTTGTAATACCCCGACCCGGGTTGACTGGTATCCAACCCGAAGTAGCCAATACTTGACCCGAGTCAAACTGAATCATAACGCCTAATCCCGAGCTACACTTAAATTCACTATGCAAATAAAACCAATATATAATTTCATGGCAGGCAGTTACGGGTGTTCGGACTGTCGATGCACCAAAAGCTAAATTATTACGGGACACGTACATTTATATATATGTATATATATAGTATATGAATATAGTTATATATATATATACGGATATATATGTATAAATGCATATTTAATAGTTATGAATATATATATATGTAAATATATATTACATATATATATATTCAGTTGGAGGATCTTTATATATATATATATATATATATATATTATAATGTAATGATATATATATATACATATAATCGGTTAAAAAGAAAGAAACCATGTGCTGATCGCACATGGTTTGTGTGCATGTGTGTGTCTTGAAGTGGGCTACCACGTGGAAAGAAAGGAAGTAAAAAATGGGCAGGTGGCAAAGCCACTGACCCAAGGTCGGTTAAGTGAGAGACTAAATGGGTAAAGGAGAAAGAAATTGAGGAGAATTGGGTCGTGCAGAAGAAGGAGAATTTTAGAGAGAGAGAGAGAGAGAAAATAGTAGTGAGAGAAAAATGATAATTTGGAACCAGTCGGAGGAAAGATCTGTAAACAGGCAAGCTATGAGTTAAATTACGTTCAGTTATATCTGTATTTGTTATTGTTGCTGTTGAAATTGATGAGATATCGCAATAGGGACCAAAAATCAGAAACTGAACTACTGCACACGGTCACTAATGGCAGATTTTTGTAGGCCAAATGAAACTTAAAACTAGGACTGAGAATCGGTAGAAGACGCCTTCAGGAACCCAACACATTTTGAATCACTTAAAATGGTTAAGAAACGACCGTTGTAGAGCAAATTATTGCTCGCCAGTGCAACGCCGAAAAAACCAGAACTGGGTGTCAAAACCAGTGATGTTTGAGGCCAAAAGTTGTTCTCAACTGCTTCTGGAAGTCTTAGGATTTAATTGGTGTCAAAATATTAAGAACTTGGATGAGAAAACCATGAGAAAAATGGGGGAAACCGTGTATTGTGCACTGTTCTGGTGAACAGTGGTCAGAATAGCTACCGGAGATGGCAACCGAAAAGTTGGGGGAGCCTATCGGGTTAAGATGGAACCGGATCTAGGTCTAGGTCGGGTCGGGACCCGACCGGATCTAATAAGACAGTGGTGCGGTGTCGTTTTAAGTTTGGTTTTAATATTGATTTGGGTTGTTTGGCAATGGAGAAAAGAAATTTGGAAATCAGATTTAAGGTTAACCAATCCACGGGCAGAATAGGAAATTAGTTTATTGGGTTCCGATTTTCAAGAGATAATTGAACCGGTTGGTTCAGTAGAGGTTCAAAACGGTTTAGGGTTTTTAACCCTGAACCAGTGGGTTCAGACCGCAACTTTAAGAAATTATGAACCGGCCCAGAAAGTTTAAGAAATATCACTGTTGCCCAAATAGAAAAATGAATAAAATATTAATTTTACAAAAATGCCCCTAATTCAAAAATGGGTCAAACGAAGTCCAAATGAGGTAAATAATTAGTCAATTTTTATTATTTCGAGCCTTCCGAACCCAATGGCAGTGTCAAAATTATGAAAAGGGGTCCCGGGAATAAAAGACACGTAAATTACAAAATGACAGTTTTGCCCTTTCAATCCAAGAGTCCGATTTAAGATCCGTAAAAGCCTAAACCACTTTTATTCGACATTCCGGATACAATGATGAGATCTAAATTAGTAATTAAGATACCGATAGCTATGATAGACATATTTAAGACATATTAGTTATGACTATAGATTGAATATATTTCCAATGACAGGCACGTCAAAAGATATAGAGAAGGAGGTCATCAGAGTAATTTTCAATAGGGGAATGCAATACTAAGAAACCGAGGTAAGTAAAATCTGGACTTTGTTATGTGGTCTTTCCTTAGCCATGTCACATTTCTTTCTTCATGCTGCCACCTTGTACTCCATTATCTACTATGTCTTGATCTCCACAATTGATATTGTTCTATCTTGTGGACTTGATGAGTGATTGCATGTCGATACCCTGATATGATTTATACGTAATTCTTTGATGCTTGAATACTGAATCGTACATGTTATATGATAAAAAAAGTACTAGTCCACACCTTGTGAAATTATCTATGCATGACCTGATCCTTCTGTGGTAGTACTTGACTCGTTACACACTTTAGCCCTTAGGGGCAAGATGCTGATAGTCTACACGTGGTTGTGAGCGTCACATCGCAGTATCCGGCTACCCGTGGGTGTGAGCGTCACTTCGCACGATCGACACGTAGTCATGCGAGACATGACGTACGATTTGAGTCCTGGAGGACACGAAAAGTTAATAGCGCTGTGCTGTAAGCACGAAAGGGTATGCCGGGCCCTGACAGATAGCATCTAACAGACAGTTCCTTTTATCTCTCATATGATATGCTTTTGGTTGTTTCAATATGTTATATATATCTTTGAGCATCGTTGATATTGTATTCCTTGGATTCTTGATATGCTTGAGAGCTTTTCCTTGGAATACCCCTTGTTGTATTATTTGACATGATGACATGCCTACGTAGACGTTTTCTGATTTTGGCAACACATTATTGGCTATTCCTTGTTGTGGTTTTGTGTACTCACCTTGGGATATGCCTATAGGACCTGAGGGTCATTTCTATCGATTTATACATTGGTGACTGGCTATTGTGACTTCTATCATGTCTTCTGTTCAGACATGCATTGATTGGTATTTGTTCACTGCTTACCTTCTTGAACTAATCTTGACCCATAACAGAGGAAAGGATTTTACTTACTGGGCTTGTTTAAGCTCATCCCATTATTTAACATTTTTCAGGTGACATCATGTGGGATGAAATGCAATGAGATAACTAGTGGAACTAGTGATGCACAATGAACGATAATGACGATATGAACTCCAAGTTAAAGATCGAACATGAACACTGTAAAGTTAACTTTAAAGTTATGCATTATAATATTACATCATTGGTGATGAGGTTAGCCTAGTATGTCAGATCATTATGATTAAGTGGTACTTGGAGACATTATGATTGTTGATCATTGGAGATGAGTTTAACTAGCTGATCTTTCATGGTGTGACTTCCGCTTTAAGTAATTCATTGATATAGAATGGTTGCATTAGAGCATGTATATTATACTTTAGAGATATTGATGACTGATTCTAGACGTGCTCTAATGTGTTTGGATGAGTTGCATTCTTAATTCAAAAAGATTTTAATTCCGCTGTTTTGACGCTACATTTAGACTGCAATTCAAATTCAGAAGTTGCCTTTGGTTGGTCGCGTTGTCGGTGGGAAGAACTGACAAGGTGGCCAACTGGCATCACGTCCTCGAGATCCGCGTAGGGTGGGTTTCGGGTCGTGACAGAGTGGTATCAGAGCTTAGGTTATTGATCTTTTGGGAAGACCAAATGGTGATTGAGGTTGATGTTTGTTGGGTGACTAAGATGATCAGATGAGCAATAATCCTTGCAAGACAATACTAGGCTTATGAGTAAAGTTGATGATTTTGAAAAATTGAGGACTATACCATAGCTTATGGTTAATGATTCTTTGAGAAATATCATGCCAACATTGTGCTTGAGGATTGGATAATCTAGATAATTGAATGATTAAATGATCATTGGCTTTTGGGGGACGATAGTGTGTTTAGGTATTGAGATTAACAGTCTTTGAGAAAGACTATACTATGATTGGACTTAATGACTCATGGACAACCGAGATGGTCAAACACATAGTGTCGTGATGAATCTGAGACTCCGAATAAATTGATGACATATCAGAAATATGAGGATTCTTGGGTGAATCATAAGTAGACCCTGATAGGGTAAAGACAGATAGAGCCTTGAGGGATAATTATTGAATAGGCAAGATTGTTAAAGATAACATCATAATGTGATGATTCTTTTGGAGACGACCGCATAATAAATGACTATTGGGGTGAAATTCAATTGGTCTTTTTAAACTAGATGACAGTACAACCCAACTGTGAATGATACTCTATTGAGTTAGCCGAATTGCTTTAAAAGGTAAACGATTGATGATCCTAAATAACCCTTGAGGATTAATGTGACCTAATGGTTAAATAAAGGCTGAACACGTAGCAAATGTCCGGAAGGATTATGAGGACAGCAATTAAGATATGAAGAGATACGTGATTCCTTGAGGTACTAGGATAGTGACTGAAATTGGAGAGAATGTAAGAATAATCAAGACTGTGATGTTAGAGGAAGTGGTGAACTTCCATCTTAATTAATCATGATAAACTCTGAATGCCAAAAGTAATGATCTAATGACAAGATGACCAAATTGTTTAAACAATTCTAAAACATGACATGAAGTCCAAGAGTGGACAAGATTGTGAATAGCTGTTCTTGAGTAAGTACCAGCACGATGTTAAATCCTTGGTTACGGATAAAACTGATCATATGATAGTGTGACTTTGAGGTCACAAAATGCATAAGAACTCCCCATACGGTTGAAAAGGTTCTCTGGGAGAACAGATTTGTAAATCGGGGATGTGATGAAAACCGAATATGATTGCTGAGTACAAAAACTAAACACCTGAATAACCTTTTGAACAAAGGTAAAGGGAACCAAAATAATGGCCATAAATTAAAAAGTCATAAGACTCTGAGATTTAAATTTTTCAAATGATGAAAGTGGTTCATAGTGAACCAAATATGATCTTACAGTAAAGAACGTCTACAAAAGTAGACTGTTATACGAAGAATTGTTGACTGGGGTAAAAGATTGCCCAAAGAAATTCTTAATAAGTCTATTAGACTTAAAGAAGCAACGAACAAAGAATAATTGCCATATTTAATCCATAAAGGAATGGGAGGACAAAAATCAATGGGAGGTTCAATTGTGAACAAAAGACCATCATAATTGATTCAACGTCCAAAGGAACATCCTGTTCCTCAGATGTGAACATATCCAACCTTTGTTTGGTTGCAATCAACACTTTACTGGCACTACAATCATCATTTAACCTTCCAGCTGACTTGGCAGGATGATCCCTCTTGTTTCTCCAGTCCAAACCCCAACCACGTGAACTTTCAATAGAAATCTCTCTTGTTGCAAATCATGCCGCCAAGTGCATGGGATAGAGTCCAAAGTGAAATTGGTAAATTAAAGACTCTATTCTTAAGTAAATATTAAAATACTTGAATACAAAACCTAATGTATTCTAAATGATAAGAGGGGGGTATTAGCTACATCGTTACTTTTATACTATTAGTACCAAAGAAATTGATTGAAAAGTAAAGGTTTATGAGTGGTAGAGATCCATGGGCATAACATAAAGAAATAGTCAAATGACTGTAAAAGGTGACTTTGAGTGAGTTATGAAAGCATAATGAAACCATAGCAATATGTCCAAGGACTAAAGAAATAAGCATTGAAATGCTTAAGCCTAAAACCTTGAGGAAGTTAAAAGTCGAAACCTTGACTTTCGAGATCACTAATAAATTAAACAAAAGAGTACGGAGAGATGTGCAATGGTTAGCGGAATGGTTCCTAAACCCTTGTCCACATCAAAACATTCAGTCGTGGATTAAGAACTACAAAGTGCCTGAGCCATAGATAATCAGTCCCACTTTTGGAGATTGACGTAGAATTGTGGAAGTCTTGATAATAAACGATAGATCTGAAATTCTAAGGCATCCAAGGATTGTGAGTTTTCTAAATTTGAACTGAACTTGAATGATTTGAGGTTATAGACTCATGATACTTGGAGACATGTCTGTACGAATAATTATGGATATAGTAACCGAAAGAAAAATGCTTATAAGTGTGCTGACTCTGGCATTGACACTTGTAATCGTGGATATTAAATGAATCACTTGTGGGATCACATATGATTAATGACCTTAGTAGACGATTTCTACTTATTTGAGGATGATCGCCTAGTCAATCTGATGTGATATGTGTCTGATAATCGAATCTTGATAAGATTAAACAATTGTGGTTGTAAAATCAGACTTAATGGGATTTCCGTATCCGATATGAAATATGTGTGGAAACTGGTATAAAATATCTTCTTGATAGAGAAACAATATCTAAATGTCATTATAGACCGAGAGACGAATAAAAATGAGAAATTATGATAAGTATAAGAGAGGTTAGAGCCTCCTAGATATGATCAATTAAGTTTTGAGGACAAAACTTCTTTTAAGGGGGTAAGAATGTAATACCCCGACCCGGGTTGACTGGTATCCAACTCGAAGTAGCCAATACTTGACCCGAGTCGAACTGAATCATAACGCCTAATCCCGAGCTACACTTAAATTCACTATGCAAATAAAACCAACATATAATTTAATGGCAGGCAGTTATGGGTGTTCGGACTGTCGATGCACCAAAAGCTAAATTATTACGGGACACGTACATTTATATATATATGTATATATATAGTATACAAATATAGTTATATATATATACGGATATATATATGTATAAATGCATATTTAATAGTTGTGAATATATATATATATACATATGTAAATATATATATATATATATATATTCAGTTGGAGGATCTTTATATATATATCTATTATAATGTAATGATATATATATATATATACATATAATCGGTTAAAAAGAAAGAAACCATGTGCTGATCGCACATGGTTTGTGTGCATGTGTGTGTCTTGAAGTGGGCTACCACGTGGAAAGAAAGGAAGTAAAAAATGGGCAGGTGGCAAAGCCACTGACCCAAGGTCGGTTATGTCACGACCCGAAACCCACCCTATGTGGATCTCGTGTCGCGGGGCTGACCCGAAGGCCGTCCCTACTTTTTCCATTCCTGTATCATAGTACTAATATGCAAAGTACTAAAATTTCTTAAACAATAACAGCGGAAGTCTTATCAGTAATAGTACATCAGCGGAAGTCTTTTAATACACAATGTTAGCGGAAGTCTTTACAATACATAATATGGTTCTACATAAACAAAATAAGAACCAAACGTAACCAGCACCCGAGGGTGGTGAATACATGGGAGAACTAAGACATAGACTGATACAGTTCCTCAAAAATGTCCTCCTACGCTCTCAGACTCCTACTGGGGTCTTGCAGCATCATCACCTGAAATGGGGGTAAATAGGGGGAATGAGCTACGAGAGCTCAACAAGTAAAAACAGATCTCCGACACTGGTATCGATAAGATACAAATCCATGAATAAGATTATGATAGCCAATCATAAGAAAGGAGATGCTGTAATAGCCAATGAGAACAGTTGCCATGAAAGCCAATGAATAATAAGTCACAATGTTCAATTAGGAGAAATGGATACACCATCAACATGAGTCACAATGTTCAATTAGGAGTAATGGATACACCATTAACATGAATCTCTCAACAACAATACAACAACAAAAAGTACTGCCACAATAAACCGATCATAATCAATTCAATGAAGAGTGTCCTCTCAGTTTAAGATAAGTCACAAGGAATAGTGTTATTCAATAACGTAATCATACCAATTCTTAGGAGATGCATATACTCTATTCTCAGGTAAAATGCCAATGTAAATGTAAATGAAATGCCAATGGGAATGCAATGAAAATGCCAATGTTTATGCCAGTCATTTGCCAGTGGAAAGCCTTCGAGGAATTCATTCCTGCCACCTGTCCATTTATGTACTTGACCCTTAGGTCTCCAGTTAATACAGAAAGCATCGGATGGATATTGTGACTGAGCACAAATCCCGTATTCATAACATATCATGATTATTCATAATTCCATAGAAGTATAAAATGGAATATTATATATATTCAGTAAAGACATAGCAATAAGCCTTTCAAGGCATGGTTCACATGATAACAACGACATAACAGTCAATCAATGTCCACAAGATAGAACAATATCGCATTGTGGATAACAATAACGTGAGGTACTTGATTATTCATAATTCCATAGAAGTATAAAATGGAATATCATAGATTCAATGAAAGCATAACAGTAAGCCTTTCAAGGCATGGTTTAACATGAAGTAATGATACCGTAGTAATCAAGGTCCACAAGATAGAACAATATCACATTGTGGATAGCAATAACGTGAGGTACTTGATTATTCATAATTCCATAGAAGTATAAAATGGAATATCATAGATTCAATGAAAGCATAACAATAAGCCTTTCAAGGCATGGTTTAACATGAAGTAATGATACCGTAGTAATCAAGGTCCACAAGATAGAACAATATCACATTGTGGATAGCAATAGCATGAGGTACTTTCAAGAGTACAAGTTTGGCAGTAAAGAGAATAAACTTGGCTAGGAAACACCATATGGAAGAGAAAGGGAATTTACTTACCTCTATCGTGCTTCTATCTTAGAAATCCGTGAGTATACCCTTGCCTTTTGAGTTCCCTATATATCAGTGAATACGTTTCAGAATAAGTGCTATTCATCAAATTGTATGATTTTCTATCATAAGTATTTCAAATACTATTTTAGACCTTACCATTGAGTCCGGAATGCCGAAGAAAGTCGGTTTAGGCTTTCGCGGAATTCCATTTGGACCTTTGTACTAAAAAGGGCAAAATAGTCATTTTGCACTTTTGCGGTATTTTATCCTTCGGGGTCCCATCTCATAAAACGGACCCCACCATTGGACTTAGAACGTCCGAGATAATAGGTTTTGACTATTTATTTGCCTTATTTGGACTTCGTTTGACCCATTTTTGGATTAGGGGCATTATTGTAAAAATTAATATTTAATTAATTTTCTGTTTGGGCCTTAGTGTAATTTTTCAAAACATTTGGGGCCGGTTCATAAATTCCATAAGCTGCGGTCTGAACCAGTTGGTTCAGACCCCAAAACCCTAAACCGGTCAGTCCTTCTCTTGAACCAAACGGTTCAGTTCCATTCAAGAACCGGATTTCAATAACCCAATTCCCTATCCCTATCCATGGTTTGGATAACCCCAAACCTAATTCCCAATTTACTATCCATGCAACCAAACAGCCCAATCTCATTTAAATTAAAACCCAAAACGACACAGCTTCGGTCCCATTTATTTTCGGTCGGGTACCGACCCGATCCAACCCAGACCCGTTCCTTTTAACCCGGTAGACCCCCCCGATTTTTCGGTCTTCTTCCCCCCGTCTCCGGTAGGGTTCCGGCGTGAACAGTCGTCTTCTTCGGCGACTGTCACGCATTTTCCGGTGAGATTCCGGCCCATTTTAAATGCCATTCTTTCCCTTTTTTCCCAAGGATCCCATATCCACCCTCGGTTTCCATTGAAGCCCTCCAATTCTTCACGAAATAGAGCCTAAAGGGGTCGGCCCGATTTTTTGATGACCTGTATCTTTCCTATTTCGTGACTCTTTGGACACTGTTTTGACCCTAATCCATTTCAAATGGTTTTCTGCACCTCTAAGGACCATTGTCATAAACAAACATCAAGGTTTAAGCATGATATTCATGGGACCCGAAATTATCCATGAGACCTGCAACTTGGGATATCTCCATGGTTTCTAAACCTTTTTCTATCATTTTTCTTGCATTTAAAAGCTAGAAGCATGCTTATTAAGACCCTGAATTTAGATCAAACATACATGCTTAAAATCTCAAAAACAGAACTTAATGAACTTACCTGGGTTTCGGATTTCAGCCCACTATGACCCTCCCAACTTCCTGTTTATGCTCCTTAGTTCTTTGCCAAGGTGTTCTCCCAACAATGGTCTCTCTTTTGCCTTTAAACCCACACCCGTAGGTTTATATTTGTAGAGAGAAGTTTCCATCGCCTCTCTCTCTTTTCTCTCTCTCCCTCTCTTGGTTTCTCCCCCTTCTATGGCCTCTTTCCTTGACCTAGGACCTGTGCTCCCTCTGCCAAATGCAACCTTTGCATTAAATGGTTGGGAGACTTGTTTTACACTCATATATACATATATCATATTATATATATATATATATATATGTAACACACACATCTCTCACCTAGCCGACACACACACACCTCACTTATATCACAGCTGTATGCTGCCCAAGGGCAGTTCCCCTTTTTCCTTTTTCCTTTCTTTTTGTTTCTTATGTAGATATACATATATACATAAATACATCATACATGTATAATACATTATATCTTATACATATACACATGAAATACACCTCTTTTATACATGTATATACATGTATATGTAGGGGTCTAATTCCATTTTAAATCATATTTACATACCTTGATTTTTATTAAGCTACACATCTATGTTTACGTATGCATGCATGGAAATACGTGCATGCATGCATTTCGATGCAATGCCCTGTGATGCTCGGGTGTCACCCAGCCTTGGTCATTCATTTCTATGATTCACAGTTCCAGTCATTCATTTCCATGAAAATACTATGATATACATATCTTACCGTTCAAGTTACATGTGTTAACCGACCTACCTCGGTATACGTGACGTATCCCGGGTCGGGATATTACAGGTTAAGTGAGAGACTAAATGGGTAAAAGAGAAAGAAATTAAGGAGAATTGGGTCGTGCAGAAGAAGGAGAATTTTAGAGAGAGAGAGAGAAAACAATAGTGAGAGAAAAATGATAATTTGGAACCAGTCGGAGGAAAGATCTGTAAACAGGTAAGCTATGAGTTAAATTACGTTCAGTTATATCTGTATTTGTTATTGTTGCTGTTGAAATTGATGAGATATCGCAATAGGAACCAAAAATCAGAAACTGAACTACTGCACACGGTCACTAATGGCAGATTTTTGTAGGCCAAATGAAACTTAAAACTAGGACTGAGAATTCGTAGAAGACACCTTCAGGAACCCAACACATTTTGAATCACTTAAAATGGTTAAGAAACGACCGTTTTAGAGCAAATTATTGCTCGCCGGTGCAACGCCGAAAAAACTAGAACTGGGTGTCGAAACCAATGATGTTTGAGGCCAAAAGTTGTTCTCAACTACTTCTGGAAGTCTTAGGATTTAATTGGTGTCAAAATATTAGAACTTGGATGAGAAAACCATGAGAAAAATGGGGGAAACCGTGTATTGTGCACTGTTCCGGTGAACAGTGGTCGGAATAGCTACCGGAGATGGCAATCGGAAAGTCGGGGGGGCCTATCGGGTTAAGATGGAACAGAATCTAGGTCGAGTCGGGTCGGGACCCGACCGAATCTAATAAGACAGTGGTGCGGTGTCGTTTTGAGTTTGGTTTTAATATTGATTTGGGTTGTTTGGCAATGGAGATAAGAAATTTGGAAATCAGATTTAAGGTTAACCAATCCATGGGCAGAATAGGAAATTGGTTTATTGGGTTCCGATTTTCAGGAGATAATTGAACCGGTTGGTTCAGTAGAGGTTCAAAACGGTTTAGGGTTTTTAACCCTGAACCAGTGGGTTCAGACCACAACTTTAAGAAATTATGAACCGGCCCAGAAAGTTTAAGAAATATCACGGTTGCCCAAATAGAAAAATGAATAAAATATTAATTTTTACAAAAATGCCCCTAATTCAAAAATGGGTCAAACGAAGTCCAAATGAGGTAAATAATTAGTCAATTTTTATTATCTCGAGCCTTCCGAACCCAATGGCAGTGTCAAAATTATGAAAAGGGGTCCCGGGAATAAAAGACACGTAAAGTACAAAATGATAGTTTTGCCCTTTCAATCCAAGAGTCCGATTTAAGATCCGTAAAAGCCTAAACCACTTTTATTCGACATTCCGGATACAATGATGAGATCTAAATTAGTAATTAAGATACCAATAGCTATGATAGACATATTTAAGACATATCATAGCATATATTAGTTATGACTATAGATTGAATATATTTCCAATGACAGGCACGTCAAAAGATATAGAGAAGGAGGTCATTAGAGTAATTTTCAATAAGGGAATGCAATACTAAGAAACCGAGGTAAGTAAAACCTGGACTTTGTTATGTGGTCTTTCCTTAGCCATGTCACATTTCTTTCTTCATGCTGCCACCTTGTACTCCATTATCTGATATGTCTTGATCTCCATAATTGATATTGTTCTATCTTGTGGACTTGATGAATGATTGCATGTCGATACCCTGATATGATTTATACATAATTCTTTGATGCTTGAATACTGAATCGTACATGTTATATGATAAGAAAAGTACTAGTCCACAACTTGTGAAATTATCTATGCATGACCTGATCCTTCTGTGGTAGTACTTGACTCAATACACACTTTAGCCCTTAGGGGCAAGATGCTGACAGTCTACACGTGGTTATGAGCGTCACATTGCACGACCGGGCTACCCGTGGGTGTGAGCGTCACTTCGCACGATCGACACGTAGTCATGAGAGACATGACGTACGATTTGAGTCCTGGAGGACACGAAAAGTTAATAGCGCTGTGCTGTAAGCACGAAAGGGTATACCGGGCCCTGACAGATAGCATCTAACAGACAGTTCCTTTTATCTCTCATATGATATGCTTTTGGTTGTTTCAATATGTTATATATATCTTTGAGCATCGTTGATATTGTATTCCTTGGATTCTTGATATGCTTGAGAGCTTTTCCTTGGAATACCCCTTGTTGTACTATTTGACATGATGACATGCCTACGTAGACGTTTTCTGATTTTGGCAGCACATTATTGGCTATTCCTTGTTGTGGTTTTGTGTACTCACCTTGGGATATGCCTATAGGACCTGAGGGTCATTTCTATCGATTTATACATTGGTGACTGGCTATTGTGACTTCTATCATGTCTTCAGTTCAAACATGCATTGATCGGTATTTGTTCACTGCTTACCTTCTTGAACTAATCTTGACCCATAACAGAGGAAAGGATTTTACTTACTGGGCTTGTTTAAGCTCATCCCATTATTTAACATTTTTCAGGTGACATCATGTGGGATGAAATGCAATGAGATAACTAGTGGAACTAGTGATGCACAATGAACGATAATGACGATATGAACTCCAAGTTAAAGATCGAACGTGAACACTGTAAGGTTAACTTTAAAGTTATGCATTATAATATTACATCATTAGTGATGAGGTTAGCCTAGTATGTCAGATCATTATGATTAAGTGGTACTTGGAGACATTATGATTGTTGATCATTGGAGATGAGTTTAACTAGCTGATCTTTCATGGTGTGACTTCCGCTTTAGTAATTCATTGATATAGAATGGTTGCATTAGAGCATGTATATTATACTTTAGAGATATTGATGACTGATTCTAGACGTGCTCTGATATGTTTGGATGAGTTGCATTCTTAATTCAAAAAGATTTTAATTCTGCTGTTTTGACCCTACATTTAGAATGCAATTCAAGTTCAGAAGTTGCCTTTGGTTGGTCGCGTTGTCGGTGGGAAGAACTGACAAGGTGGCCAACTGGCATCACGTCCTCGAGTTCCGCGTAGGGTGGGTTTCGGGTCGTGACAGTAGTCTAATTCTCCCATGTGTCCACATCTTGGGTATGTTGGTTTTGAGGATCTGTAAATTAAACATTTATTTTTATTTTGGCATGCATAAGTATACTCTGATAGTGATAATGGATTAGCTAACGATTAATTAAGTAATGTTTAAGATCCTTTGGCGGGGGACGGCTCGCGGGCCCTTAATCCTCACAAGATAGGTTACGGGTCGTGATAGGCGTGGTGTTAGAGCCCAAGGTTCTAGTGGTTCAAGCGAGATTAGGACTAGAGTATTACGACTTAAGGAGTTTAAGGGTAAATTGTCATGATATTTAAGTGCTTACTTGACTACTAAATAATGATTCTTTTGTAGTAAATGATCCGCACCCGTAGTACTGCTATGGAATCACATCACCTTGATAGAATAGAGCGCATATTTGAGAAAATTGTGGAGGCTTTACCTAGATCCCATGGGGGTGGGGCCGAACCAACGTAGCAAGACCGTGTTGACAACTGTGGAGCTCGACAAGGGGATGATAGCGATCAATTGTAACCATATAAATAGTTTCAGGATCTAAAGTCGTCGACATTTAATGGCACCGGAGGTCCCACAACAGCCGAGGAATTGGCTATTAGAGATGAACAGAATTTTTTGAATCATGACATGTACTGAAAAGCAGAAAGTGGCTTATGCCACATATATGTTCAAAGGAGCGGCTCACAAGTGGTGGCTACTAGAGGAAGCTTGAGAGCCTAACATGAGTTGGTAGTAATTTACAGACATTTTCAATGAAAAGTACTTCCCGCAAGAGGCAAGAGATCAAAAAATTGCTAAATTTTTAGTCCTTCAACAAGGGGGAATTACTGTGGGGGAGTATAAGGCCAAGTTCACTGAGTTGGCCAGATTTGCTCCTAATGTTATTAACACGGAGAGCTTGAAGGCTCGGAAGTTTGAGGAAGGTCTAGGATGAGCCATTAAAGACAGAATCAGGCCCTTGCGATTAGCCACGTACAGTGAGGTAGTGGAAACAACAAGAATAATAGAACGCAGAGGGGGAAGAACTTGTAAAGAGAAAGGGAAACCAGAGGTTAGGCAACAGTAGAGACAGAAGACAGGGATGCTCGCTCTTCAAGCCAAGTGCAGGCTCACACAGTTCAGGGACAAGGCCTAGTTAGAGAAAGGCCAACCACAACAATGGGGGCGTACCTAAATGCCCCACCTTGCCAGAGACTCCATTGGGGACCTTACTGCAAGAGTACCAATGCCTGCTTTAGTTGTAGACAAACTGGGAATTTCATGAGAGATTTCCCTAAGAGTGGCAGGACGACGATCAGCTCTACACTCGCCGCGTCAGCTTCTATCGCATGACTTTAGACCAGAAATGAGGGACCATGGAACGACCAGTAGCACTTGGGGAAAGTCTTCTCCATCACACTAGGAGATGTTCAGGACACCACTTCAGTGGTTGTAAGTACCCTTACAGTTTGTTCCCAACCTGCACATGTTTTATTTGATACTGGCTCTACACACTCATTCATATCTCCCACATTCTCTGCTAAGTTAAACTTAGAAGCTGAACCTCTAGGCTACACGTTGATTGTTTCAATACCTTCAGGGGAATCATTATGGGGGACTGTTATAAATAGATCATGTGGGATAGAAGTTATGGGTACACAGTTAGTTGCTGATTTAATACCATTAGAGATCTGTGGCTTCGATGTAATCCTCAGCATGGATTGGCTTACTACGAATTATGCTACATCAATTGTGTAGCCAAGAGTGTCCATATTCAGAATCCAAGGCAACCGAGCATCGTGTTTGAGGGGGTGGGAGTAGCCTCTCCACCCTATTTTGTTTCATCCATTCAGGCCAATCGTCTGCTCTACAATAGAAGTCATGGTTTCTTGTGTAGCGTCATTGACACTCGCTCACAAGAACCCACTCTAGATCAGATTCCTGTTTCCAAAGAGCTCTCTGATGTATTCTTGGATGATTTACCTTGGGATACCTGTTATAATACCTTGACCTGAAACATGACACTAGAACCGAGGTAGGCTGGATCAACCGATGTGTGAACCGACTCGTAAACTGAAAACGTAGTATAATGAGATAGATGTACAATTTTAAGAATATGAACACTATCAAATGCCCAATAGTTATTTTAGGTAATCCCGAATGCCCCAGGACTATCTGTACAAAGAATAGAGTTGCACAAAAAAATGTGTACACAGTCACGTACGGGAGTAAGTATATCTATATATATGTGTGTGTATATATATATGTATATATGGGTGTACATGTATATATGTATGTATATAGTAGATATATATATATAGATCATTATAGGCATATATATAAGAATACATATATGGGTGTATTAGTGTGTGTATATGTACATGTATATATAAAGTATAAAAACTATAAAGTATGTATTATAATATGTATGTATATATATATATATATATATATACAACTAGAATTATATACGTATATGAGCATGCAAGTGGATGGCGCAAAAACTATGTCGGTAGTGTGTGAGTGTGTGAGAGTGTGTGTGTGTGTGTAGTTGTATATTATATAATATAAGTACAAAGTATCTTAAGCAAAATTAATGAAAGAAAAATCAAACAGAAAAAATAGTCAAAGAAGTCTGTAGAAATGGAGGGGAAGAGAGAGAAAAAGTAGGATGCAAGTAGGAAAATTTTCTCTATAAATACGTGAGGGGTTTTGAAGAAATTAGAAAAGAAAAAGGAAAGGAGAGAAGCTGAGAACAAATTTCCTATTCAGAAGAAGAAAGACAGAGGAAAATTGAAGAGGGGGATAGAAACTGTGAGCCAAAAGCTCATTCGGGTAAGTGAAAATTTTAGTTCTATTTTTAAAGTTAAAGCATGATTCATTGAGTTTTATGTAGAGGGTCATAACAAGCATGAATGTAGGATTGTTTTGCAAAAAGAATCACTCGAAAAGGTTTAGAAATGAGTGAGAAAGAAGTAGTTGTAGGTCTTAAATGATAATTCGATTTTATGATATTTATGCATGAAGCTTTGTTTAAATGGTAGGAAATTATTCATATGAGGTGCAAAAATAGATTAGAAAAGGATTTGGGTCAAAACGATGGAGAAATTATCATGAAATGGGCTTGCCGGAAATTCAGTTTTTCCACCGGAGCTGCTGGTTTCTTCATATTAGTGATGGTGGGATGGTTTAAATGGAAAACCGAGGTTAGAAATGTGATCCTCATGAAGTTTAGGTGAAGACCCCATTAATTTTAGGGTAGAAAACAGGTTAGAAAAACCAGCCGTTGCCAGAGAGGGTGACGGAGATTCATCGGAGAAGACGATGAATAGTCCTCATTGAATGGCGTCGTGTGGTGTTACCTTGCACCAAAGTTGCATCGTTTAGGAGTAGGGTTTTTTTAAATTAAAAGGCAAAATCAGAGTGTCTGGTTGTAGGGATTTGAAATCAAATTGAAATTTAATTTTTAATTGGGATAGGGATAGCTTATCCCTGTTTTGGTGACTATCCGCTGTTTGGCTATTCCAAATTGGAATAGTAATTTCTAAAATTCTGATTTAGCCCAAGAGTTAGTGAAATTATAAAAGGGCCCTAGATTTATGGTTTATTATGAAATGACCCAAGGAATAATTAATTAAATATTAATTTAATTAATTTAAATGGAAGAAATTACTAAAATGCCCCTAAGTCAAAAGTGAGTCAAACAGACTCTGATTAAAGTAAACAAATAGTGAATTTTTATTATTTTGAGCATTCTGGACTCAACGGTGGAGTCTAATTTGTGAAAATAGGACTTGATAAGTAAGAACACGTAAAAAGTGCAAAATGATAATTTTGCCCTTTTTAGTACAGATGTCCGAATTGAAGTCCGTAAAAGCCTAAATCGACTTTCTTCGATATTCCGGACTCAATAGTAGAGTACAAATTAGCAAAATAGAAACTTATAGCAATGATGCATAAAATTTGATGAATAACATAGACTATGTATATAGTAAACTGAGATGTATTTCTTGAATACTAGGAATGTCAAAAGGGAAGGAGAAGGATATCTGACTTTCTCGGTTATACAGTAAAGGTAAGGAAAATCCAATCTCTGTACGTGGCAAAATCCTAGCCGTATTATGCATGTGTTCTTGTTATTGCCATATTGTGTTTATGCATTCAAATGTTATTGAATTACATTGTTGCTTGTGCTAGTTCATAAATATTGTTAAATTAAATGCTATATTTTGAGCATGTGATCATTATACAGTTTGATATATGATGCTTGAATATTGCACAGTCATATTTCTTACTCTGAGTGAGAATCATGATCATTTCATACATTATTAAATGTTGGGTGGTGTATAGTGACAATGTCTATTTAAATACTAAAATCAACTACAAAAATAAGGAGTAGTTCAGGGTCTACATGAGCATGTTAGATGGTGGATCTAATTACAAAAGAGTAAGGTAGAGTCTACTACCATCAACTATAGAATAGAGTAGGGTCTACATGAGCAAGTCAGATGGTGGATCTGATTGCAAAAGAGTAGGCCGAATTCAACTGTAATTAGGGCAGGGTCGACATGAGCTAGTCAGATGGTGGATCTGATTGCAAAGGGTTAGGTTGGGTCATAATGTTGTTAGGGCAGGGTGTGCACGAGCAAGTCAAATAGAGGGATCTAATTGCAAAAGGGCATGCCGGGTCCTAATGTTGGTAGGGCAAGGGGTGCATGAGCAAGTTAGATAGAGGGATATGATTGCAAAAGGGTACACCGAGCCCTATGGTTATATATTAACTATGATTATTATCACATCCATTATTGCATTCATTTGGATAATCATTGTTGTGGTCTTCATGGGATGTGCTTTAGATCCGAAGGGTCAGTTTAGTTGCTTGACATAATGTGACTTACTATTGTTGTTATCATACTTTCTTGATTGATTATCATGTTGTTAAAACTTGGTGTATCTTGTTTATAAACCTCTTGTGTTGACTCGCCCCTGATAGAGCAAAGGAATTACTTATTGAGTTTTCATAGCTCATACAGATACTTTGACTATTTCAGGTAAGGACGCCACAGTTTGAAAGTAGGGATGAGAATCCCGAACAGGCGTAGGGTTGCTACAGATAGAAGTACTGTAGGGATTATTTTGGTAGTAAAGTATAGTACATGTCCTATGTTCTCCCACCACCCCACGTTCTGGGGGTAGTTGTATTTGAAATTTTTGGGTCTGTATAATTAAATGAACTTTAGTATTATAAATGAAAAATTTATTAATTCGTCCGCTATTTATTAAATTGTTGGTTGCATGTTAATAATATTTGCATATAAATGTTAAGTCAAAGTTAAAAAGAAAAGTATCGAGTTCGACAATTGAGTCGGATCAAGATCGCGATGCTAGATCTACACAGGATGGATTCTGAGTCGTGACAGCTTGGTATCAAAGCTCTAGGTTTGAAAACCACTAAGTAAAAGAGCTTTAGTGTTTTCATGGAGTCATGGGAGATAGGACTAGGAGTACTTATATTGTTAGTCTAAAGTCAATCGATAGATAAGAAGTTAGCTACATTCTTATGATGATTATTATTATTTTGATCATTAATATTTTACACTGAAGGGTAAAAACCCGAAGGACCGTATTGTGCTGAGTGGATGTGGGTCATTACAGATGGTATCAGAGTCCACTGTACGGCTGCGTGCAGATGGTATGAGAGTCTATTGTACTGTTGCACATTGCTTTAAACAACGCGTCTTGAGGCCATGTGGGCCAAAGCCCAAAGAGGCTGACACATGATGAATAAATATTTGGAAGAAATTCAATAAATCTTGTTGATCTAAGATAATACGTGACCAATTGTAGTCGAGACTCTGTTAAGTTAGATTCAAGTAGAATGGTATGAATCCAAAAGACTGATTGAAAAAGGGAACTATAAATGTAAAAGTTTCATGAAAAGGAATAGAATTTCCTAAATTGTGAGCATTCGAGTTTTGAGGACAAAACTCAATTTAAGGGGGGTAGAATGTAATACCCTGACCCGAAACATGACACTAGAACCGAGGTAGGTCGGATCAACCAGTGTGTGAATTGACTCGTAAATCAAAAATGTAGTATAACGAGATAAATGTATAGTTTGAAGAATTCGAACATTTTCAAACTGCCCAATAGTTATTTTAGGTAATAACGAATGCCTCGGGAGTATCCGTACAAAGAATATAGTAGCATAGAAAAACGTGTACGTAATCGCGTACAGGAATAAGTATATCTATATATGTGTGTATATATATATATGTATATAGTAGATATATATATAGATAATTATAGGCATATATATAAGAATATATATATATGTGTGTGTGTGTGTATTAGTGTGTGTATATGTACATGTATATATAAAGTATAAAAACTATAAAGTATGTATTATAATATGTATATATATAACCAGAATTATATACGTATATAAACATGCAACATGCAAGTGGATGAAGTAGAAACTGTGTCGGCAGTGTGTAAGAGGAGTGTGTATAATTGTATATTATATAATAAAAGTACAAAATATCTTAAGCAAAATTAATGAAAGAAAAAATAGTCAAAGAAGTTTGTAGAAATGAGGGGACGAGAGAGAAAAAGTAAGCTACAAGTAGGGAAATTTTCTCTATAAATACGTGAAGGGTTTTGAAGAAATTAGAAAACAAAGAAGGAAAAGAGAGAAGCTGAGAGCAAATTGGCCATTCAGAAGGATTTAGAAGAAGAAATGAGGAAAATAGAAGAGGGAGATAGAAACTACGAGCAGAAAACTCATTCAGGTGAGTGAAAATTTTAGTTCTGTTTTTAAAGTTAAAGCATGATTCGTTGAGTTTGATGTAGAGGGTCATAACAAGAATGAATGTAGGATTGTTTTGTAAAAAGAATCACTTGAAAAGGTTTAGAAATTAGTGAGAAAGAAGCAGTTGTAGGTCTTGAATGATAATTCAGTTTTATGATATTTATGCATGAGGCTTTGTTTAAATGGTAGGAAATCATTCATATGAGGTACAGAAACAGATTAGAAAAGGATTTGGGTCAAAACAATCGACAAATTATCACGAAATAGGCTCGTCGAAAATTATATTTTTCCACCAAAGCTGTTGGTTTCTTTATATTCGTGATGGTGGGATGCTTTAAATGAAAAACCGAGGTTGGAAATGTGATCCTCATGAAGTTTAGGTGAGGACCCCATTGATTTTAGAATAGAAAACATGTCAAAAAAATTGGCCGTTGCCGGAGAGGGTGACGGAGATTCATCGGAGAAGACAATGAATACACCGAACAGCATCATATGGTGCTACCTTGCACCAAAGCTGTGTCGTTTAGGAATAGGTTATTTTTAATTAAAAGAGGAAATTGAAGCGTTTGGTTGTGGGGATTTGAAATCAAATTGAAATTTAATTTTTAGTTGGGATAGGGATAGCTTATCCCTGTTTGGTGACTATCCGCTATTTGGCTCTTCCACATTGGAATAGTAATTTTTGAAATTCTGATTTGGCCCAAGAGTTAGTGAAATTATAAAAGGCCCTAGCTTTATCGTTTATTATGAAATGACCCAAGGAATAATTAATTAAATATTAATTTAATTAATTTAAATGGGAGAAATTACTAAAATGCCCCTAAGTCAAAAGTGAGTCAAACAGACTTTGGTTAAAGTAAACAAATAGTGAATTTTTATTATTTCGAGCATTCTGAACTCAACGTTAGAGTCTGATTTGTCAAAATAGGTCTCGAGAAGTATGAACACGTAAAAAGTGTAAAATGACCATTTTGCCCTTTTTGGTACAGATGTCCGAATTGAAGTCCGTAAAAGCCTAAACTGACTTTCTTCGATATTCCAAACTCAATAATAGAGTATAAATTAGCAAATGAGAAACTTATATCAATGATGTATAAAATTTGATGAATAGCATAGATTATATATATAGTAGATTGAGATTTATTTCCTGGATACTAGGAACGTCAAAAGGGAAGGAGAAGGATATATGACTTTCTCAGTTATACAGTAAAGGTAAGTAAAATTTAATCTCTGTACATGAAAAAATCCTAGCCGTATTATGCATGTCTTCTTGTTATTTCCATATTATGTTTATGCCTTTAGATGTTATTGAATTACATTGATGCTTGTTCTAGTTCGTGAATATTGTTGAATTAAATGCTATATTTTGAGCATATGATCATTATACAGTTTGACATATGATGCCTGAATATTAAACAGTCATATTTCATACTCTGAGTGAGAATCATGATCATTTCATACATTATTAAATGTCGAGTGGTGCATAGTGACAATGTCTATTTAAATACTAAAATCAACTACAAAAATGAGGAGTAGATCAGCGTTTACATGAGCAAGTTAGATGGTGGATCTGATTGCAAAAAGGCAGGCCGGGGTCTACTACCATCAACTATAGAGTAGAGTAGGGTCTAAATAAGCAATTAGATGGTGGATCTGATTGCAAAATGGTAGGCCGTGTTCTATTGTTATTAGGGTAGGGTCGACATGAGCAAGTCAGATGGTGGATCTGATTGCAAAGGGTAGGTCAGGTTCTAATGTTGTTAGGGTAGGGTATGCACGAGCAAGTCAAATAGAGGGATTTGATTGTAAAAGGGTATGCCGGGTCTTAATATTGGTAGGGCAGGGTGTGCATGAGAAAGTCAAATAGATGGATTTGATTGCAAAAGGGTGTGCTGGGTCCTATGGTTATATATTAACTTTGATTATTATCACATCCATTATTGCATTCATTTGGATAATCATTGTTGTTGTCTTCATGAGATGTGCTTTAGACTCGAAGGGTCAATTTAGTTGCTTAACATGATGTGACTTATTACTGTTTATATCATACTTTCTTGATTGATTATCATTTTGTTATAACTTGGTGTATTTTGTTTAAAACCCTTTTGTGTTGACTCACCCCTAACAGAGCAAAGGAATTACTTACTGAGTTTTCATGGCTCATACAAATACTTTGACTATTTCAAGTAAGGACGCCACAGTTTGAAAGTAGGGATTAGAATCCCGAGCAGGCGTAGGGTTGCTGCAGATATAAGTACTACAGGGATTATTTTGGTAGTAAATTGTAATACATGTCCTATGTTCTCCCATCACCCCACGTTATGGGGATAGTTGTATTTGAAATTTTTGGGTCTGTATAATTAAATGAACTTTAGTATTATAAATAAAAGTTTTATTAAGTCTTCTGCTATTTATTAAATTATTGGTTGCATGTTAATAATATTCGCATATAAATGTTAAGTTAAAGTTAAAAATAAAAGGATCAGGTTTGGCAATTAAGTCGGATCAATGTCACGATGCCAAATCTGCATAAGGTGAATTTCGGGTCGTGACACCTGTTGATCGAGAAATTGAGTTCAGCATTGATGTATTTCCTGGCACTTCCCCTATGTCTAAGACCCCTTACCGAATGGCACCAGTAGAGCTATAAGAATTGAAGTTGTAGCTGCAAGAGTTGCTAGACAAGGGTTTTATATGACCCAGCTCTTCGTCATGGGATGGCCTAGTGTTATTTGTCAAGAAGAATGATAGGACTATAAGACTGTGCATCGACTATAGAGAGTTGAACAAAGTCACCATCAAGAACAAGTACCCTCTACCACGGGTAGATGATTTATTTGATCAGTTGAAAGGGGCACAGGTCTTCTCAAAGATTGACTTGAGGTTAGGGTGCCATCAATTGAAAGTCAGGCCTATAGATGTGGAAAAAATAGCATTCAGAACCTGTTATGGGCAGTATGAGTTCCTAGTGATGCCTTTTGGGGTGACTAATTCCCCAGTTGCATTCATGGACTTAATGAACAGGATTTTCAAGCCATATTTAGATGACTTCATGATTGTATTCATTGATGATATCTTAGTTTATTCTAAAAACCCAGAAGAACACGAAGTACATCTGAGGAAAGTTTTACAAAAGCTTCAAGAGTAGAAGTTGTATGCTAAGCTGAAGAAGTGTGAGTTTTGGCTCCCTAGCATCGTATTTCTTAGACACGTGATCACGAAAGATAGGATCTCTATAGATTCCCAAAAGATAGAAGCCATTGTAAATTGGCCTCAGCCAACCAACGTCACTGAAGTCTGTAGTTTTATGGGATTAGCTAGCTATTACAAAAGATTTTTCAAAGACTTTTCTAATAGAGCAGCACCGATCACTCAGCTAACTCAAAAACATATCCCATTTGTGTGGACTGAAGAAAGAGAAAAGAGTTTTCAAGAGCTAAAGAACCGCCTGGTTTCAATTCTGATTCTGACGATACCAGATGGGACGGAAGGCTTTGTGACCTATAGCGACGCATCATACAAAGGTTTAGGGTGTGTTCTAATGCAGAAGGGCAAAGTAATGACCTATGCCTCATGAAAATTGAGACCACATGACAATAACTACCCAACTCATGACCTTGAACTCGCAACCATTGTGTTTGTACTAAAGATTTGGAGGCATTATCTCTACAGTGCGAGGTGCGAGATTTTTACAAACCACAAGAGCCTCAAGTATCTGTTTACACAAAGAGAGCTTAACATGCGGAAACGTCGATGGCTGGAGTTAATCAAGGATTATGAGCTCAACATACAGTACCACCCAAGAAAGGCTAATTGTCACGCCCCGAATTTCCCGTAGGAACCTAGGGCGCGAGATGTGGAAACGAAAACCCAAAAAAAAAAAAAAACGAAATACAATAAACTAGATTAACTTACTGTGGAAGACTTGATAAGTTTCACATTTATAATAGTTTGAGTTCTTAAATTTTTCAGAAAATCTTGATAGAACCTCCTTTGTTTTTCGAGCCTTTTTCCCCCTGATAATCACAATACATCATATATATATACAAACACGTCACAATCCATCCTCACTCGATGGCCACAATTCATGAAAATTAAACACAGCATTCTTTTCCTTTAACATATATATACATATAAGATACACTCAATAGTTATCTCCTACATACTGTTTAGGCTTAAGCCCTTATATTACAAAAGTATACCCCAAGGGCTAAATACACTTCCAAATTTATTTCCTCTCCTTTCTCCAAGACTTCATCAAGTCCCACGTACCAGGAGCTTTATCTGAAACTTTTGCCCACGAATGGGTCAACGCCAACATGCTGGTATGATATAATACTAATGCACGAAACAAAATTAAGGCGTGGCATGTGCAAGTATACATTTATCTCTACATGTCATGCAGTGTTATCCATGCAATACGTGATTAATATGCATGACGCACCCATGCAAACTCTATGTCACACTCATGTCTCACTTTACGGTCCTTCCCCGAAGGCCTGAGTATACCTTGTTCTCACTTTACGGTCCATCTCCGCTGGCATGAGTACCATGGCCAATTTTGGGTTTTTCACCACAGGATCTACACCCTCATAATGCATAACACCACGTGCTCAACTCACACTATGCTTTCAAGGAATCACACTATGCCAATATGCCCTGATTCCACCATGCAATGATGTGATCTTAACGAAACAATTTATCAATACATGAAGCATGCTTTAAGTTATGCATATTCTACTTAAAGCAATAATCAAATCACACAACTCAGTCCACAAGTCCACATATCATGAACAATCCATTTGATCACATGCTCGGTTTTCACATTCATCATCTTAACAATCCCATAAATCACACACAATGATAACACATGGAATACACATATAGTCATGGCCCACATCTATCATTCAATCAAATATTCAGGAAAATAATAAGAAACACATAGGCATAGAACCAATCAGACAATGTAGCAATTACCCCTAAATCCAATTCTATTTCTTACTTAGCAAAATACCATACTTCTCATTCAAATAAATTTCCTAACAATTCAAAGAAATACATAAGTGCACAAACAACTAATCTAGGGCTATCAAGACAATCAAATTCTAAGTGATTTCCTAATAGCAATTAAGCGTAGAGAACATTCAATCATCTTACCCCATACTCCTAAGCTGAACCTCATTTCTCACATTAGTAAAATATCATACCTGAAGGATTTGTCTCAACCCTCGGGAGTCGTGTCTGTCACAAAGTTAAACCAATTGGTGATAACGTACTACTGTGGTGGTCAGCTTCAAAACATTTCTCAAATTCCATGGCATTCTTGAAACCAATCCAAATCGTTGTTAATGTCACAACAGCTTGGGCAGTTTGGTAACCGTCATCCCAGAAGACTTCAACTTCTACAGGTTTATATTTAGAGAACTTCTTCAACCAATATTCACTACAGCCAAAAGTATCTCTACTCTAGCTTCACTCATCTAACACCCTTCCAACAACACTGTTTTGTTCGGTTCCTCAGGATTCAACACAAATTCATCAGCTGAAATTCCCTTCCTCCATTATATATTTTCCCTCTCAATCCATTCAAGTTTTATTTCAAGATTCACACAAGCCAACTCTGTAACAGAAAAATCAAAATAAAAGTCTCCCACCTTCAATCTCAAAATCTAGTACAAAAACCAACCGGCCCATACTTGATGCTTCAATAGCATCCAAACTGACCCAATCTACATCCCTGATTCGCATCAGGTTTTACAGCAGCTCCACTTGCTGCAGGTTTCCAAACCCGTAGCTCCCAAAACTCCTTCAAAGTCTCCATCGTTTTCTAACACCATAACATCACCAGATCTGGAATCAATTCCATTCGTGAGCATCACATGACCATCCTTGAATTTCCATTCATCATCACTACATAAATGGAGTGACAACCCCTGCTAAACTGACCCTCACCTAATGCACTAACAGAGTCTCCTCTCTTTGATCTCTCTCAAAACCAGTAGGTCCTGAACCTAACCCATTCGAATCGGCTAGCAATTTGGAATCCAACAGCCAACGCAACCCACAAACCTCTACCAATTTCTTCTTGCCGCAACTGCCTCCCATCAATAAGCTGCTCTGTTGCTTTACAATTTGCCCAACAGTCTGTTCCCATTTTTAAACACAAAAATCTCCTAACGGACGTAGCTCCACAGCCATAGATACCATCCCTAGTCCTATTCAGACCAACCCCAACTTCACAACATCTAAACCTGCTGCATCGCTACACCATACCGAGAGTCATCTCGCAAAACCGTAACATCCACACATATACATATATGTATACATACACATCCCTGCTCTTGATTAGCCGCAGTACCTAGCCACCACGCACACACACTACGACCTGTCGCACCATGCTCCCTTTGCCCAGTTACTTTAGCTCCATAGCATCACCAACTAAGCCCCCAATGGAGACCAAACAAAATAGGCCAGTCGACCCTCACCGTTCATGACAGCCGCACATCCAATCGTGATTCAGCCCCTGCAGCGCATCACATAAACACACAAATATATATATATATATATATGTCTCTCTAATTTACGTACCCATCAACCGAGACAGCCACAATCCCAAAAACATCATCTCCAAACACGATTGGGTACACAATCCCGACTTGCTCAATCACACTTTCGACAGACCCATTCAGTAGCAAGGATCCCAGCCCCGAGATCTAACGAAGTCGCGATCATCGGACTGGAAATCAAGCTTGAAGACATCTAGATTCACAAACGAACCGAATGACAGATCGATCGCCCCTGCCATCGTCTGATCAGCGGCTCTCGTTGCCACGCCATTGGCAATCGTCTCATCAGCCATCGCTGATCCCAAACCCCCCTGCCTCAATCCCCCGTCTCTGACTGAAGCTTGGACAAGCGAGACGCGATGGCCATCGACATGATCCCCCTCGCGACCACCGCTGCTTCTGCATTCTTCCCTTCCCTTTTCCTCTCTTTCTTTTTCCTTTTTCTTTCTCTCTTTTCTTCTCCCTTTCCTTCTCCCCTGTTCTGCCGCTCTCCCTCACCCGCAACCTGCACCGCCCTTCCTTTACTTCTCTTTTCTTTTCTTTTTTCCCTTTTTTTTTTTTCTTTTCTTTCTTTTCTTTATTTCTTCTTTTATTTATTTTCTACCACATATATATATACATACACACATATATATATATATATACCTTACTTTACATTTTTTCATATATACTATTATACATATTTTATTGTATTTTTTAAATATATTAATTATGAATGTCAATAAAGTTGGCATAAAGCCTGCTCAATATTCGTATTATTTGTTTTACTATCTCTGGGTGTCCGTTCGCGTCTTATGTCATTTTTTTTTTGGGTTTTCGTTTCCGCATCTCGCGCTCCAGGGTTCCTACGGGAATTTCGGGGCATGACAATGTGGTATCAGAGCATAGGTTTGAATACCTAGAGACTGTGGGGTGTTTTTGAACACAATGGGATTATGACGTATGCTTTGGAGTTTGTATAAACCTTGTATAATGTGTGGACTTTGACAGTTAAGTATTAGAGTTCAAATTTGAGAATACTTGGCGATGATAGGTGTTGTTGAACACCATGGAACCTTTGAGAAGAACATTTGACTTAGTGTAAGCTGTCGGTGGTATGTGGTAGGATTTGGGTGTTATGTGGTTATTTTATTAGGTGCATGACTTGTTGCGATTATGTGTTAGTTGATGATATACTATTATGCGTGATTACGTGATTTGATGCAGTGTGGTGTATGATGTGGACGATATGTATATTGGTATGACTGTATCTGATAACATGATATGTGATCTAATGTTTTGGAACATGAGGAGAAGTTTAGGCCTTAAGTTATTTGGACTAGTTTGGGTGGTATGTTTTGAATGCGCGTGTTGCATTAGTATGCACGGGTATGCGCTATTCTTGGTTTCTCGATGGATTGAAAATGGGTGATGGTTCGATTTAATGGCTGACCGTATATTTTATAGGATAGGCCGTATGCCTAGTTATTTGAGATATAGGTTGTGCACTTGGTTATTTATATGGTAGGTAGTGTGCCTAGTTATTTATGGGATAGGTTGTGGACCTGATTATCAATCTGATTGGTTGTGTTCATATATATATATATATATGTGTGTGTGTGTGTGTGTGTATGCTAGGTTAGTACCCAATGTTCATGGATTATAGTACTATGACTATGATATTTATACATACTGGATTGGTCTCAGGTCTTGCGTTACAGTTGATGGATGGCGCCCCATCAGCCAGTAACAAAAGGAGTTGTGATCATGAAGGGCTTATCACCTAGCTATATAAGTAAGAAATAATAGAAGAATTATAAAAGCCTTAATTGAACACAAGCCAATGAGGTAGAGAACCACAAATAAAAAGACACATAAGACCATTAAAATGCTAAAATAAGAATTTAAACTTACGAGGATTCTTGTGTATGGACTGGACAGTAGATACTCAGAGTGTTGTACCAAAAATTTTAGAGATGTTCTTGTGTTAAACCCTATTTGTGGAGAGATGTATTGTTTTTTTGATAGTATTTACTAGGAGTTGAGTATTGGTAGGCTAGTTGAACACTAGCATGACTTGAAAAATGTGAATATTAGCATTGTCTAAATGAATTCCGTCTTCGCGAAAAGCTGTGTTAGAACCCAGTGTCAATTGTTTACGTGTAACCAACGGGTGGGGATGATTGACTTAAGTTATATAAGTGTTAATTAAGCGAGTATGTCTGTAAGATGTGTTAGATTCTCGGGCAATGATTGATGATCTTTTGTTTAAGGAAAAATTGTATAAACATGAATAGTTTGAAGAGAATATTGTTGTGGAAAAATCTGGATTATGATGTGGTTGAATTTTGATTTTGTGTTAGGATGAATATTGAATTGGGATGCGAAGGTGAGATTGGGAGTTAGGGGTAGTAATGATTTCTTCATTGAATTGGAGTCAATCATATTGTGGTGGACTCTGGAGGTAACCTAGTGAAGAATGCTATTGTCTTACCTAGTTCTGTAAAATGATCGATACTAGATGTCATAAGGATAGTGGGTTGATTTAATGAACTTATGGATGCAGACCTTGCGAAAATAATGAGTTGCATGAATTGGACCAAATTGAGGTGTGAATTATGAACTTAGTTCTAGCTTAGTTCACGAGATTAATTCTGGAGTTATGATTGAATAAAAGGTAAGTATTAATTGTTGTTTTGGAGGAAATTGTATATCGGGTTAAGAGTTGGGTGATATGAATTTTTTTAAACATGAATCTTGTGTTTGAGATTGTGGTTGAGGCACTAGAACTTGAGAGCTTAGATTGTTATATGACTTATAAGTGAATGGTGGTTTTCACTTGTCGTTTAGAAATACGTGGGTAAAAGTTATGAATGAGTCTGATTGGTTTGGATTAAGTTATAAATGTTTATGTTGTCTAGATCTGGATAATAAATATTACGATTGGAAGATATTTTTTTTTTTTTTTATATTCGGCGGCTTGTGATGATTGCCTTGTTTCCATCATCGTATAGTTCACCAGTTGGGTTAGTGAGATACTAGCGAGGATCTGTAAAGATTACTCGATAGGGATAGCCGATTGCATTTTTTCTTTCAGTTCCATTCTACTTGACATGTCTAGTTCTGGTATTATATTGGGGATAGATTGGTTATTTACATTTTTGGCAAGTATAGACTGCTACAGGGGGAGAGATACGGTGTGTACTCTTGAGGGAGATGTTTTTTTTATTTCACGGGATGTTCGTGGATCCTTCTAGAATGGACTTTCTTATGAGTTAGGAGGGGTTAGACTTTAAGTTGATTGGGCTGGCTTGGATCACATGATTGGGTGGGTGCTTGTTGCTTTACAGTGTGGAATTGTACAAGGTGTGGTATGCTGAGTTAATGGTGAACTGGGACTAGATGCTTACATCTATGTAGTAGACCAAGTGAAATTAAGAGGTAGACTTATGTACTTGTGTTTAGTGAGATAGGCTATAAGCCTGGATATCCATAGAGTTGGAGGTATACCTGGTCATCTGTGTAGCAGGCTGTGTGCTTATTTATGTATATATGTATATGCTGGGATAGATTTTAATACTTGAATGCTAATGTAATAGGCTACGTGTTAGCTATTAGATGTTACGCGTTTACTCTAGATATACATGCTAGTTTAGTGACCGTTAAGACGTTGTGACTATGATTTTTGTATACAGACATGACTATTATAAAGGCATGCATAAGAGGATGTTTAAATGTGTTTATATGTACGTGTGTTTCGATACATGTGTGTAAGGGTTAATGCATATTCTTGATCTAAATTGGTGAAGAGTTTCTCTAAGGGTTCAAATTGTTATGGGACTCTAGTTAAATGTATTGACTAGGATGATGATGAGTTAGAAAAACCTTAGAGGAAATTGAGACATTTTTATTACTTTCTTTAATGTTTTGTTCTCTTGAACCTTGATATGTTGTTTTAGATTTCACATTGGGAATACATAAACTCGTCTTTATTAATGCATGACATGTAGTATCGGTAGTATATGGACTAAGGGGGGTGATGACGGCTCTACTTTAAGATTATATTGTTGAGGTCTTGTGAAGGATTATGGTACTTGAAGGATGTAGATTATTGAATTACACTGAAGTGTAGGTGTTATATTGATGACATTGTGATAAATTATTAGATGATTGCATAGTCTAATTTGAGATTTATTAGATGGCCAGCACGTGTGGAATAGACTTCGAGGTATTCTTGTGAATAGTGAGAATTTTCCTTTATTTTTATTATTGTGTTGGATTATTGAGGTGGGTCATGATACTTGAGTAAAATTGGAGGGCTGGCATGGATGAGCCAACATGTTTGAGGATTTCATGGTGTGTTGTGCCATATGGAGTAGGTCGTTATAGATGGGATCGGAACCAGACCCTAGCAGGGAATGTGGAGATGCCTGCACGCCACTGCATGCCTGCCCAAGTGGACGAGGTTCCTTTGGGAGGAAATGGTAATGGGAAGGGGAAATATATTCCACATCGCCTGGACTGAGGGAGAGGTGGATGGTCCATGGGTAAGGCTGAACGTCTCCATGATACAACATGTTTATATATTTCTTTTATTGTTTTGTCGAAGAGTTATATTTTAAAATTCGGGACGACATTTCTTTAAAGGGGAAAGGGTGTAAAGACCTGAAAATTTAGGGTGAATTTTTTTTTTTTTTGTTGTTTTTGTTTTGTTTTAAATAATAAGGTACTGGCTATAATACTCTGACCAAAGGACTCTGTGACATAAATGATCCGAACAATAAGCCATAACGGGATTATTTTTCGAAGAAATAAAATAAATCCAGAACACAAATGATAAATGTTCAGAAAATAATTAACGTGGTCAACCGAGTGTCGGGACAAATAAATGGGACTGATACGAATCATAGTTACACGAATAAAAAAAATAAAAATGACATAAGACGCGAACGGACACCCAGAGACGGTGAAACAAATAATACGAATATTGAGCCGGCTTTATGCCAACTTTATTGACATTCATAATTAATATATGAAAAAATAAAATAAAATATGTATAATAGTATATATGAAAAAAATGTAAAGTATGGTATATATATATGTGTGTGGTAGAAAATAAATAAAAGAAGAAACAAAGAAAAGAAAGAAGAGAAAAAAAAAAAAGGGAAAAATAAAATAAAAGAGAAGTAAGGGAAGGGGCGGTGCAGGTCGCGAGTGAGGGAGAGCGGCAGAATAGGGGAGAAGGAAAGGGAGAAGAAAAGAGAGAAAGAAAAAGGAAAAAAGAAAGAGAAGAAGAGGGAAGGGAAGAATACAGAAGCAGCGGTGGTCGCGAGGGGGATCATGTCGATGGCCATCGCGTCTCGCGTGTCCAAGCTCGAGTCGGAGACAAGGGATCGAGGCAGGGGGGCGACGGAGCAGCGATGGGTTTGGGATCAGCGATGGCTGATGAGACGATTGCCAACGGCGTGGCATCGGGAGCTACTGATCAAACGATGGCAGGGGCGATTGTTCTGTCATTCGGTTCGTTCGTGAATCTAGATGTCTTCAAGCTTGATTTCTAGTCCGATGATCGCGACTTTGTTAGATCTCGAGGCTGGGATCCTTGCGACTGCATGGGTTCTTCGAAGTGTGATTGAGCAGGTCGGGATTGTGGACCCAGCCATGTTTGGAGATGATGTTTTTGGGATTGTGGCTATCTCGGTTGATGGGTACATAAATTGGAGAGACATATATATATATATATATTTGTGTGTTTATGTGATGCGCTGCAGGGGCTGAATCACGATTGGATGTGCGGCTGTCATGAACGGTGAGGGTCAACTACCCTATTTTGTTTGGTCTCCGTTGGGGGCTTAGTTGGGGATGCTATGGAGCTAAAGTAACTGGCCAAAGGGAGCATGGTACGGCAGGTCGTAGTGTGTGTGCGTGGTGGCTAGGTACTGCGGCTAATCAAGAGCAGGGATGTGTATGTATACATATATGTATGTGTGTGAATGTTACGGTTTTGCGGGATGACTCGGTATGGTGTAGCGATGCAACAGGTTTGGATGTTGTGAAGTTGGGGTTAGTCTGAATAGGACTAGGGATGGTATCTGTGGCTGTGGAGCTACTTCCGTTAGGAGATTTGTGTGTTTAAAAATGGGAACAGACTGTTGGGCAAATTGTAAAGCAACAGAGCAGCTTGTTGATGGGAGGCAGTTGCGACAAGAAGAAATTGGTAGAGGTTTGTGGGTTGCGTTGGCTGTTGGATTCCAAATTGCTGGCCGATTCGAATGGGTTAAGTTCAGGACCTACTGGTTTTGAGAGAGATCAAAGAGAGGAAACTCTGTTAGTGCATTCAGGTGAGGGTCAGTTTAGCAGGGGTTGTCACTCCATTTATGTAGTAATGATGAATGGAAATTCAAGGATGGTCATGTGATGCTCACGAATGGAATTGATTCCAGATCTGGTGATGTTGTGGTGTTAGAAAACGATGAAGACTTTGAAGGAGTTTTGGGAGCTATAGGTTTTGGAAACTTGTAGCAAATGGAGCTGCTGCAAAACCTGATGCGAATCAGGGATGTGGATTGGGTCAGTTTGGATGCTATTGAAGCATCGAGTATGGGCCGGTTGGTTTTTGTAGCAGATTTTGAGATTGAAGGTGGCAGACTTTTATTTTGATTTTTCTGTTACAGAGTTGGCTTGTGTGAATCTTGAAATAAAACTTGAATGGATTGAGAGGGAAAATATACAATGGAGGAAGGGAATTTCAGCTGATGAATTTGTGTTGAATCTTGAGGAACCGAACAAATCAGTGTTGATGGAAGGGTGTTAGATGAGCGAAGCTAGAGTAGAGATACTTTTGGCAGTAGTGAATATTGGTTGAAGAAGTTCTCTAAATAAAAACCTGTAGAAGTTGAAGTCTTCTGGGATGACGGTTACCAAACTGCCCAAGCTGTTGTGACATTGACAACGATTTGGATTGGTTTCAAGAATGCCATGGAATTTGAGAAATGTTTTGAAGTTGACCACCACAGTAGTATGTTATCACCGATTGGTTTGACTTTGTAGCAGACACGACTCCCGAGGGTTGAGACAAATCCTTCAGGTATGATATTTTACTAATGTGAGAAATGAGGTTAAGCTTAGGAGTATGTGGTAAGATAATTGAATGTTCTCTATGCTTAATTGCTATTAGGAAATCACTTAGAATTTGATTGTCTTGATAGCCCTAGATTGGTTGTTTGTGCACTTATATATTTCTTTGAATTGTTAGAAAATTTATTTGAATGAGAAGTATGGTATTTTGCTAAGTAAGAAATAGAATTGGATTTAGGGGTAATTGCTACATTGTCTGATTGGTTCTATGCCTATGTGTTTCTTATTATTTTCCTGAATATTTGATTGAATGATAGATGTGGGCCATTACTATATGCGTATTCCATGTGTTATCATTGTGTGTGATTTATGGGATTGTTAAGATGATGAATGTGAAAATCGAGCATGTGATCAAATGGATTATTCATGATATGTGGACTTGTGGACTGAGTTGTGTGATTTGATTATTGCTTTAAGTAAAATATGCATAACTTAAAGCATGCTTCATGTATTGATAAATTGTTTCGTTAAGATCACATCATTGCATAGTGGAATCAGGGCATATTGGCATAGTGTGATTCCTTGAAAGCATAATGTGAGTTGAGCACGTGGTGCTATGCATTATGAGGGTGTAGATCCTGTGGTGAAAAACCCAAAATCGGCCATGGTACTCATGCCAGCGGGGACGGACAGTAAAGTGAGAACAAGTTATACTCAGGCCTTCGGGGAAGGACCGTAAAGGGAGACATGGGTGCGACATAGAGTTTGCATGGGTGCGTCATGCATATTAATCACGCATTACATGGATGACACTACATGACATGTAGAGATAAATGTACACTTGCACATGCCATGCCTTAATTTTGTTTCCTGCATTAGTATTATATCATACCAACATGTTGGCGTTGACCCATTCGTGGGCATAGGTTTCAGATAAAGCTCCTGGTACGTGGGACTTGATGAAGTCTTGGAGAAAGGAGAGGAAATAAATTTGGAAGAGTATTTAGCTCTTGGGGTATACTTTTCTAATATAAGGGCTTAAGCCCAAACAGTATGTAGGAGATAACTATTGAGTGTATCTTATATGTATATATATGTTGAAGGAAAAGAATGCGTGTTTAATTTTCATGAATTGTGGCCATCGAGTGAGGATGGATTGTGATGTGTTTGTATATATATATGATGTATTGTGATTATCAAGGGGGAAAAGGCTCGAAAAACAAAGGAGGTTCTGTCAAAATTTTTTGAAAAATTTAAGAACTCAAACTATTATAAATGTCAAACTTATCAAGTCTTCCACAGTAAGTTAAATCTAGTTTATTGTATTTCATTTTTTTTTTTTGGGTTTTGGTTTCCGCATCTCGCGCCCCGGGTTCCTGCGAGAAATTCGGGGTGTGACACTAATGTAGTGGCAAATGCCCTCAGTAGGAAGTCATCAGGGAGTCTTGCTTGCTTGTTGACGATATAGCCGGAGTTGCTAAAGGAGTTAGAAATGATGGAGATAGAAGTGGTTTTGCCAGATCCAGAGTAGTGCTTACCAACAAGATCGTTGGACCAATGATTGTTGATACAATTAAAGAGCTACAGACCCGAGATGAGAAGCTGACCAATCTCCAAAAAGATGTTGAGACAAGAAGAAATTTGGAATTTATTGTCCGAGATGAGGTGTTATGCTTTCGAGACAGAATTTGTGTGCCAGATGTGCTTGAGATTAGAGAAGAAATCCTTAATGAGGCGCATAACTCGAAGTTTTCCATACACCCAGGGAACACCAAAATGTACCATAATGTCCGAAATACTTACTGGTGGTCAGGTATGAAGAGCTGAGTTTATAGCACGATGTGTCAAATGCTAGCAAGTCAAAGCCGAACATTAGAAGCCAAGTGGACTTCTACAACCACTCCCAATACCTGAGTGGAAATGGGAGTATATTCTCACGACCCGAAACTCTTCCTGTGCGGATCTTAAATCATGACCGCCATCCTTTGGCTCGAGGGCCATCGGGTAAGGCTCACATAAGCAACGGTGCCGGATGGTGGTGCGGCCTGTGTTTACGGAAGCGTGAAAAACTTTTTCTATTTTTTTTTTTTTAATTTCCCGCACATCCGCCCAGTACTGCCGCTCTTCAGAACGGTACACATGATTATACATTCAGAGCATAATAAAAACTTTAAGACTTTATAAATAATATATGTTTAGTTGTCCCTAAGGACTTAGTTACATAACATTTAAATATCTTCAATAATAAAAAGTGACGAATTATAAGTCCTTAGTGCTTCCAAAAACTGCTAATCCTGTAAGGAGCTTCCTATGCCCTTCCTCAAAATGGGCAAATCACTAACCATCTTCATTGTCAAAAGTCAGGATTGCTTTCAGTTTCCTGTAATGTGGGTCAGATAAATCCGGGTAAGCTAAACTAAGTTTGTGAGTAATTACAGCATTTATCATGGGTTTTCAATTAGCAGTGGTTAGTATAAGAGAGTTTATAAAACATTCACTACCAATTGCTCGTATACTTCAAATACAAAATATATGCATTCTTTAAAATAGATAGCTTTGAAACAATTTAAAGAATTCAAGCTAAACATGTACTTCTTAAAATATATCATAAAAGAAACTTCAAAACATGTAGATACGTGAAAAAAAATGAGGGTAAAACCTGCTTCCATTTTTTAACATAACATCTTATCACTTTCATTACTAGAATCCATTTCGAACTGGACTCTAGTATTGCTTCTCGTAGAGATATCTCATGCCTGGGGGATTAGATCCTGCTACTAGGCATTTTACTCGTACGTGAATCCCAAAGGGCTTTACCGGCTCGTAGTGCTTATGCACGATTATCTTGCATTACTAGTGGCAACAGGAGGCATATAAAACATTTACAAATAGATGCTATTTAAAACATTAAAACATGACCTCCCTATAGTTGCATTTAAATAGACATGACTTCTCAAATAGATGCTTTTATGAGCATTAAAAACATGATGTTCATGGCTTCATGATAGAGTCTTCAAATACTTGTAATATGCAAATTCAGAATATTTAAAGAGATTTGGTATTTTAAACTTAGACATGCTGAAACATATTTTTAAGAAAAACTGTAGTAGAAACCATTTACCGAGCATGTCACAATAAGGTTTATAAGAACAGAAATACTTTAAAACAGGGATTAAGTAAATACTGAATTTGATATTCAAATGCTTCAGATACTTTGACCTTTAAACTTCTTCAAATCCATGGAGTTAAATCTCTACTTCAAATACAGGATTACTCACCTCAAACTTCAAGGTTGGCGCTATTGATGTGCCTTTCCCTTTCCTTAGTAGTTTCTAAGAACAATTTATAAGGAGTCTATTAACTTCACATTCACTTCAATATTACCTATTGATGCTCTTAACTTATGCTTAGATCGTGTTAAATCCTAATTTTCATCTTAGGTCTTTATACCTTTTAAGTATACTCTTCTGGTAGCTTTGTTAATTCTTAGGGTTGTTTTCTTAACTTCACATGTTTACGTGTCATTTTTTTTGTACTTTATTTCATAATATGGACCTTACCATTGAGTCTAGAACGTTAGAGAAGGTCAACTTAGACCCTCTTGAATTTCTATTTGGCTTTAGGGGCACTAAGGGCAAAATGGTCTTTTTACACTTTTAAGTGTCTTTATTTCTTAGAGTCCCGTCTCACAAAACGGACCCACCATTGGGTCCGGAATGCCCAAGATAGTCACAATATACTATTTACTTATTTTATTTGGACATCAGAATATTTTATTATATTTAAATTAATTTAATATATTATATTAATTTAATTAGTTAAATTAATATTATATATTTATTTCAGTAAGTATATACCACATATGCCATGGTGGCACAGTGGCAACATGTGATGGGATTGGGTTTTGGCTTTCAATGGTTGGCCGTTCGAACCCCAAGGGGCGCAACACCTTTAATTTTTTCCTGATTTTCTCAGGGCTAAACAACGGACAGGGAATTTAAAACAGGAGAGGCTATCTTATTCCTATAATGGATATCAAATCAGGCCCCTGCCCCTATAACCAAATAGACCAGGTCTGTTTAAATTTTAAAACATAACATACACAAAACGGTGACGTCCCACTTAAGCCCCTAACATGTGATGGGTCGGGCCCCGACCCGAACCCAGATCCGACTCGAGACCGACCCACACTGTTCATCTTCTTCTTCCTTTCTCCCCTGTGTTGCCCTAATTTATGCAACTTTTCATTTTTAATTTGGGGTTTTCTAGTTGATCCTTTTCTCTATTTTTTTCCCAATCAACTCCCATAAGCCCCTTCTTCTCTTTGGCATTCATTTGATGCCTCTAATCGAGCTCAAGGCTCAGTTTTCACTTCACCATGGCTGCACCTGCAACTTCCTGGAATGCCCTTATTTCATCACTATTTCATGCGTGGTTTGGCCCATTGTGCCCTTTTTGTCAAGGGGTTTTTATTCCCTATTCCTTAGGTTTAGTTTTGGTGTGAGTTTGAGAGGTTGGGTTTCAAAACCCGAACTTGCAATTCAGGTTTCTATGGTTTTCTTTGAGTCTTAAGGTCATGGCTTAGTATTTTTAAAACACTTTGGAAGTCTATTCAAGGTTTCAACAAACCAAACGGGGTTTGGTTTACATGATCTCAGACCTGTTCCAACTAAGGTCCATCCATGGCAGCCATGTACGGTTTAGGGTTTTGGGCTGTTCTAGGGTCCAATTTTGATGCCTTGTTTAAGATTATATATCCTAAATATCATACATGCATGAACAAGACCTAAACAACTTGCATATATGTAAAAAAATCTTAGAGAGAGAAAAATGGTGAGTTTTGATATTTTTACCTCAACAATGGTGTTCTCCCCTTCTCCTTTTGATTTCTTCCACTTCTGAATATTCCAGAACTTCCTTCGGCTTCTTATTCTCCTTCCAATGCATGCTTAGTGCATGGTTTATATATATACAACCATATGGCCATATCTTTCTCTCTCTCTCTCTCTTTCTTCCCTCTCTTCTCTCTCTCTTCCTCCATTCCTTGACTTCCTTCTTTTGCTTTTAATTTTCTCTTTTTCATTTTCAGCTTTACATTTAATGGTTTCATTTTATTTTGTGATATATATATATATATATATATTAAAACACACACTAGCACACACTTACATACACACACATGCTGATACTCCTATCCCTCCTACATTCACACACAACAGTTTATATATATATATATATGTCCTCATACACATTCAGTTGCACACACACACATATACACACTTAATGTGTGATAACCCAATCACGGGAATGTCCAACCGGGCAAGAAAATGGTACGCTCGGAAGGCCAAGACTACACCTAGCATCTTCCAGATCTCTGCTGTTGAGAAAAGGCTAAAGCCGATACCTGAGATCTAGTTCTCAGATCAAGATCTTGTAGGGGTGCACTGTCCTCACACTGACGCCCTCGTTATCTCACTCAAAATTGCCAATTTTGAGATCCGAAGAGTCTTGGTAGATACAGAGAGCTCTGCCAATGTACTATTCTATGCGCCCCTCAAGCAGATAAAGTTCAACTCCAATGACGTCAAAATCACCACCCAATAATGGCAGGATTCGACGGAAACCTTAGCACCCCGCTGGAGAGGATTGACCTTCCCACAATAGTAGAAGAGGGAGATGGTTAGAAGACCTTAATCTCGGAATACAGGGTTATGGATTCCAAGTCCTCTTACAATGTTATCATCAGAAGGCCTTGGCTTCACCAAATGGGAGCGCCCACCTCGACCCTCCACTAATGCCTGAAATATGTGCACAATAGTGTGGTCTATTCTATTAGAGGGTGCTAGCCAACTACCCGAAAGTGCCATGCTCTAGCGCTAAGGAAAAAGCTCCTGATGAGAATGCAAAAAGTCATATTTTTCTCCCCTAATGTTTAGTCGTTTATACTTATTTGGTGCCTAAATGTACTGATTATTCTTATATTTTGATTTAGGATGCAAATGGAGGTGCTAAGTGCAAAATGAAGCTAATTGAGCGATTCTGGATAGTTTCGACATCACTTCGTAATATGGGAATAACTCTATCATACGAGCTCCGATAGAGATGATCCAAGATGCTATAGAACGCCAAGAAATAGCTCTATTAATTTTAGGTTTTGAGTTTTGAGGGATACTGGCAGAATCAAGGTCGAAGGTGGGCTTGAAGTTGCTGCACCTACACTGTTGACGTTCTGGAGTATTTTTTTAGCTTGCAATTCTAATAGGCAGATCTAACACAGTTTATTTTTGGAAGTTTCCAAATCTGGTGCACAAAAATTTCAACTGAAAGCACCACTTTCCTAGTTATATTAGGACTTTATTTTATTTTTAATATTTGTCACGACCCGAAATCCACCCTATGCGGATCTCGTGTCGCGGGGCCGACCCGAAGGTCGTCCCTACTTTTTCCATTCCTGTATCATAGTACTAATATGCAAAGTACTAAAACCTCAAAACAATAACAGCGGAAGTCTTTCAATACACAATGTTAGCGAAAGTCTTTACAATACATAATATGGTTCTACATAAACAAAATAAGAACCAAACATGACCAGCACCCGAGGGTGGTGAATACATGGGAGAACTAAAACATAAACTGATGCATTTCCTCAAATGTCCTTCTACGTCTTTAAACTCCTACCGGGGTCTCGCGGCATCAGTACCTGAAATGGGGGTGAGGAGGGTGGAATGAGCTACAAGAGCCCAGCAAGTAAATACAGATCTCCGACACTGGTATCGAGGATCATAAAAGAATATGAATCCAAGAACAAGAATATGATAGCCAATCATAAAAAATAAGATGCTATGATAGCCAATGGGAACAGTTGCCATAAGGGCCAATAAACAATAGAACACCATGTACAATTAGGAGTAAGGGACATAACATCAACATGAAACTCTTAACATGTGAACAGTGGCAAATGAACAGTGGGATGACAATGTGTAATCAGTAGGAATGGCATAACAATGTTCTGGAATTCTCGACGATAAGACAATAACAAGAAAGTACTGCCATTATAATTGATCACAATAAATCAATAAAGGAATCTCTCACAATACTAGATAATCACAAGAACAATGCAATTCAACAATTATAGTTGAGCAATCGTATAAGAGATGCTTTTGTTCTGTGTCAGGGCTTGATATGCCCTCGGTCCTTGGGGGCCCGGTTTACCCCCTTCAGTGTATTCCAGTGTATGGCCATATGTCCGTTCACGGACTTGACCCGAAGGTCTTCAGTGAATTTAAAAGCATCGGATGGATATTGTGACTGAGCACAAATCCAGTATACATAAACATTTCATGATCATAAATGATTCCATAGGAGTATATAAAAATGGAATATCATCATTTCAATGGAAACATAACAATAGGCATTTCAAAACACGGTTCAACATGATAACAATGGTACAACAATAAATCAATGTCCACCAGATAGAACAATATCACGTTGTGGAGACAATAACATCAGATACGCTCAGGAGTACAAGTTTGGCAGTAAAAGAATGAACTTGGCTTGATAACACCATATGGAAGAGAAAGGGTATCTACTTACCTCTAATGCGTTGCTAAATCAGTCTCCTGTAGGTTTGCCTTTTCCCGTTGAGTTCCCTATATATCAGTAAGTACGTTTCAGAATAATTTCTATTCACCAAATACTATGCCTTGCTATGATCAGTATTTCTAATACTTATTTAGACTTTTATATGTCCATTGTTCTCGGAACCTCCTTTCATAATTTTGACATTACCAATAGATTCGGAAGGTTCAGAATAATAAAAATTCACTAGTTCTTTAATTCAATCGGAGTCCATTTGACTCACCTATGAAGCAGGGGTATTTTGGTCATTTTTACAAGTCGTAACTTTTTGGGACTCCGTCTCGTGAAACGGACCTCACCATTGGACTCAGAGCATGCGAGATAATAAAAATTGACTATTCATTTGCCCTATTTGGACCTCGTTTGACCCACTTTTGAGTCAGGGGTATTTTTGTAAAATTAACATTTTTCTGTTGGGCCTTAGTGGAATTATCTATAACTTTTGGGGTCAAAATGTAAATAGCCAGAGTTGCGGTCTGAACCATTGGGTTCACTGACTAGAAACCCTAACCGGTTCGGTTCTTCACTGAACCAAACGGTTCAGTTAAATTTAGAGAACCGGATTAACATATCCACCCTAACCACCTTATCCATGGTTAGGATAACCCCCAAACCCCATCTCTATTTATTGTCTTTGCAACCAAACAGCCCAATTGATTTTAATTTTACATTCAAAACGACATAGCATCACTGCCCCTAATCATTTTCGGTCGGGTCCCGACCCGGTCCGACCCAAACCCGGTCCCGTTATGACCCGAAGAAGCCCCCGTTAATCCGGTCGTCTTCTCCGGTGGGTTTTCCGGCCACGGTCGCCGGAATAGCGAAATTCCCTACGGATCTCACTGATTTCACGTCCGTTTCCTACTGTTTTCGTTCCAAATGAAATCTAACATTGTAAGGAACATTTTAGGACCGGTTTTAACCTCCAACATCGCCGGTTTCACGCACCCATTTCCAGTTTCCGGCGTTGCACCGGTGAGGGAATAACTGGCCACAGAATGGCCATTTCTTGACCATTTAAGCTGATTCGAAGTGCGTTGGGTCCCTAGAGACGTTTCCTATCCATATTATGGTTCAAATCTTGATTTGGTTCCACCAATTGTTAAATCACCATTGCCAACCGTAACCTAGTTCTGGTTTTTTTCTTATTTTTCTTTCCTATTTCGCGTCCTACCAATTCAGTCATGAATTCTATGATAACAGGGATGATAACAGGGAGTAAAACTAAAGAGATTAAGATGAAATAGGGTACCTATCCTTAACCGATTTCCTGAATTTTAATTTCAGTCCTTCCTTTCTCTATTCTCCTCTTCTCCCTCCTGCTCTTGCGATTCAGTTTTATTTCTCTATTCCCTTCCTCTTTCCTTTTAATTCTTTCAACCGATTCCTCAGTCGGTGGCTTTTGCCACCTATAGCTGTGGTGACACCACACACATGCACACAAGACACCTCACACACATAGCTTTCTCTCTCTCTCTCTCTCCTCCTCACACGTTGCACCCTAGCCCTCTCTTGCCGATTTCCCACTCGGTGGCTTTGCCACCTCCTCATCATGCAAGGCCCACATGACACATACTTACATACCTATTATATATATATATGCAACCGTATAAATAATATTACCTTGATACATTATGTATGTATAGATATTTCGTATACATTTCCATTTAATTTTGTGCATGCACGTATTACATAATTCAATTGGCGGTTCATTCGGGTAATTAAATATTTTATAGCCCGGTCCAGCCCGGTGCACATGCTATATCCCGGATCGGGATATTACAATATTTCCCTTAATTAGTCAAATTTGGATATTATTGTTTTAGGATAATATTTAGAATATCTTTAGGAGTTTTAGTAAGCTTCTAAGAGGGAGGATTTTTAACGTGAAAAGGAAAATGAGAAAGCAACAGATTTAGACACACGCCTCTCTCTCCCTTCTTCTCTAACTTCTCCTTCAAGTTTTCATCATGGCCTTGTGTGTTTAAATTTTTATAATTGGTCGAAGGAAATGGAAGCCTCAGAATTAATAAAACTGTGAGATCTAATTTGTTTTTATTATTCAATTTATACTTTGAGTTTCAAATGTTCTTCTGTACTTATTTTCATGATTGTCTTGTTTAATTATTAGGAGGCCAACTAGTTTATTATTCCTTGCAATCTACTGCTACATTAGATATCAAATCCGTAATTGTTTGATCCCTCTAATTTGCGAAGCAACTAAGATTTAATGATTTCCTGCGTCAGAAATTACTAGATCTTAAGAAGAACGCTCGACTAAATTAAATACAACCGCTTGTGCTTGTGTTGTTTATGTAACACCCCGACCCGATTAAATAACAATTAAACCACTAATTATTAATTAGTGAGTCGTAATAGAATAATTAAGAAAATTTAATTGGGAAACAAACGATAATGTCACGTAGTTTCGAGATCTCAAAAAATCAAGGTTGACTCCAGGGAAATAAAATACGATTACGATTTGTAAAATTGGTACATCAAGGATAAATATTTAATTTAAAAATCACAAAGTTAAAATAATACATTTATTTGGCCAAACAAGGCCTAATGGAAAAAGTGACAAAAATAAGTCCAAAGTGAGGCCAATGGGTTTTGAACCCTTGACCCAAGGTAGACAAAACACTTAAGCCCAAAAAAATACCACTTGGGCTGCCCACCTATTTGTGATTTAAAATACAACCTATATGTATATAAACACATTAAAGTGGAGCTCCACCACCCACATTGGCCAATGGCCTTTCATGCAATCAAAAGAATTCTTTTTAAAATAAAACTAATTGATGCTGTTATGACATGGAATTTTTTTTTTTATTATTCTTTGTTTTTATTATTATTGTTATTATTATTATTATTAAAATGTATATTAACATTATTTAAAATGCATGATGTATGTATGTGTAGCATGTATATGTGTGTGGAAGGTGATATGTATGTGTACATGTATGAAGTGATGTATGTACAAGTGTATGTGTAAACATGTATGTATATATATATATATATGGCAGTGTGTGTGTGCAGCAGACTTGGAGAGTGTGTGAGGGAGGTGTCGGCTAAGTGTGTGTGTGTTTAGTGTGTGTATCTAGTGTGTGATGATGATATATATATATAGGTGTATAGGGCAGCTTTGCATTAAATGCAAAGTTGCATGGTGGCTGATGCAGGGTGACAGAAGTCAGGAAAAGGGGCTGTGGTGTGAGAGACGTGTGAGAGTGGGTGTGTGGTGTATAAGTGTTGGTCTCGGTTGGGATGAGAGAAAGGATAGAAAAACTGAGAGCAAGGGAGAAAGAGAATTCTGGAAGGGAGAAGAGCTCTGTGAAGCTTGATTTAAGCTTAGAATCAGAAGGTGGAGGAGGTGCACGGCTAGAGAGAGAAACCCACAGGAAAACCGTAAGTAGCCCATTCTGTTTTTGATTTCTTTTAAAGCATGATAATTAGTTTAATGTATATGATCTTAGAGAGCATGTTGCAGGGTTTATTTTGCAAAAAGAATGATAGAAAACGGTTAAGAAAACAGGGAGAAAACCTAGGTTGCAGGTCACGGGCATAAGAGTTGGGTGTTGTCATTTTATGTGTAAAACTCAGTTTAAATAATAGGGAATGAACCCTAGGAGGTGCAGAAATCATTTGGGATTGAAATGGGAGTTAAACCGTGACCGAGGAGTCATGAAAATGGAAGAATAGGGTCGGCCGGAGTTTTGACTGAGGGATTGACCCTCTATTTCGTGAAAATCTAATGGGTGGAGTCCAAAACCGAACCTACATATGAAATCCTTGGGAGAAAATGAAGAAAACTACATTTGTAAAACTTGAAAATCTCGCCGGAGAAGGCGCCGGAACCCTACCGGAGGCTCGTCGGGAAAACGGGGAAGAAGGGTGACTGTGCGGGTCGGGTCCGGTTCGGGCGGGGTTGAACCGCCCCTGCCACTCGCTCCCATGTTTTAAATTAAAAGGAGATTGGGACTGTTTGGTTCCTAGGGTAAGAAATTGAAATTGAAATTGAATTGGGGGATGGGGATATCCTATCCCAAGTTTGAGGGATAGCCACTGTTTGGCTATCCATAGTGAGAATAGGGTTTTCTTAAATTACAAATTGGCCCCCCTGACTTTTAGAAATTATAATTTGACCTAAGAAGTTATGAAAATTATGAATTGACCCCCCAACTGTTAATAATTATGTTTTGACCCTCATGAATAAAATATTAATTAAATTAATTAATTAATTAGATTAATTTAATTAATTAAATATTCTAAATTAATCCGGAGTCCAAATGAGACAAGTCATTAGTGTATTTTGACTATCTCGACCATTCTGAGACCAATGGTGAGGTCCATTTTACGAGACGGGATCCCAAAAAATAAAAGACCCGTAGTAACCTTTAAAAATTACCAAAATGCCCTTGAATTGAAGTACAGTCAAACGAACTCCGAATTAGGTAAACAAATAGTGAAACTTTATTATCTCGAACATTCCGGACTCAACTGTGGAGTTCGATTTGTGAAAAGAGGTCACAAAATGTAAGGAGCCGTGAAAAGTGCAAAATGACTGTTTTGCCCTTTTGAACCCAAATATCTGAATTGAGTTCTACGAAAACCTAAACTTATTTTCTTCGACGTCCTAGACTCAATGGAAGAGTTTAATCTAGCAAAATGGAAACTTAAGAATTAAAGACATATAATTTGATGAATAGCATAAATTCAAATGACGATAAACTGAGTTGTAATTTATGCTTTTAGGAACACTGACAGGACAGGAGAGGACGATCTGATCTCCTGCACTTTCATTGACCAGTTCAGTCACGTGTCGTACACGATCTTCCAGGGTTGAGACTACCCGACAGGTATGGTGTTTTGCTAATGTTAGAAATGAAGTTAAGTTAGGAATGTTTTGTGAATGACTAGAATGACTTATGTGTTTATGTGGAATGTGCTTACTTGATGATTTAGATTTGGTTGTTCACATGCTTACATGTTCTTGTACTTTATGAAAATTTAGTGAATGATGAATGTGAATCATGACATATGTTTAAGTTGATTATATGAAATATGCTTGCATGTGGAATCGGCTGGTGATTTATGTATTATTGTCTCGAGCATGCTATTTTGTGGAAACCATGTTTCATTGAGATTGCATTGGCATATTGGCATATGATGAATTCTTTGAGAACATGGCATGGGTAAGCACGTGGTGCTTTGCATTATGAGGGTGTAGATCCTGTGGTAAAAAACCCAAAATTGGCCATTGCATTGGTACTCCGTGCCATCGGGGAGTACCCGTAAACGAGACATGGGTTGTGGCATAGAGTTGTGCATGGGTGTGTCATGCATACCATTCATATATATATTACTGCGATGCTTTAAATGTCATTTAGATATAAATGTACACTTTGCACATGCCACGCCTTAGCTTTATTTCTTGCATTAGCACTTCATCATACCAGCAGTTGAGCTGACCCATTCGTGGGCAACATTTTTTAGATGAGGACCCTCCAGCCACTTGAGATTCTGTGATACCCTGATGGGGTGGAGCACATGATATATTTTTGGTCCATGGGACTTGTATATTGTAATGTAAGGGCTTAAGCCCGAATGACCTATGAACGATGTATTTTATGTTATCTTATGTATTGATGGGAATGGATACATGTTTAGTGGATTTATTTACCTTGTCTTTTTATTTATTTTATTTTTCTGTCTCGTCAGTCGCGCCTCGGGTTTGTAGAAATTCGGGGCGTGACAGATGCTGCACTTTTTGACTCCCAATAAGTGTGGGCTCCGTGACCTGTAGAACACTCAAAAAGATGATCAGAGGACCACCGGATTGGCTCCGGCGGTAGCCGCTCCGATGCTTAAGTAAGTAAATGGAATTAAAAGACTGTATTGAAAGCCAAAGAATGAGCATAAAAATAAAGCGTACCTTTAGGGTTTAATTTATAGGTCATGGCCTTGCCTAAGTTGATTAGGATTCGATGCCATGAATATAGGGATTTGATCATCGGAGATCGCAGTTACCTTGTGGAGTATTGAGTCGTAGATGGAGGTAATCATAGATAGTAGTTTCCTTGTTGAAGACTGTTTCTGTGTTGAAGACTGTTTCCTTATTCCCTGCTTGGTAGTTGTTAAGGAAGCCATAAGGTCGGAACCATATGAAATGCTGAATGAATATTACCCAGAGCATAAGGTTTGGAAGATATGTGCATGAGAATGCCCTAGAGGCTCCGCCTGCACTGCATGACCGAGTTTATCGGCTCTGTAGGATATATATATGAGAATGCCCTGAAGGCTGTGAATGCTCTGTATGACCGAGTTTATCGGCTCTGTGTGATGTATATATGAGAATGCCCTGAAGGCTTGTGGCTGCTCTGTATGATCGAGATTATCAGTTCTGTATGATCGAGATTATTAACTCTGTAAGCACACGTGTCTCAAGGTGATTGATGTGTCTGTTTGTGGTATATCAGCTACTCCCCCCCCCCTCCGAGCCCTAGTTAGAAGCTAGGGCTTAACTAGGGTTATGGGCTTTGTGAAGAGTCATACGTTTCGTTTCTCCATTTCTCGAGACGTCGGTTTAATGAGTCATTTATTGCGCAGCCGATACTTGAGAAGCCATCATTATTTTCAACCGTTGTGTCGACTCATATTAGGAGGCTCATATTTCGAATGTGTATATAAAGAGAGGGAAAGGTCTTTCATACCTTTCTTCTGCACTTGCTTCTACAGTACCAGAGGCTGCCACCAGCCATTTGACATATTTTGAAGTTTGAAGGATATCCGGTGTTCATAGTCATTTCTTGATTTCAGGTTTGATTTTAGTCTCTTTCTACATTCCTTCTCATTTGCTTAATTTCTTTCTTTTGTTCGCCATGTCTGGCCTTGAGTCTCCCTCTGGTTCGGGCAGTCTTTCTAGGACCGTCCCTCAACTTCAGTTAGTAAATCTTCCTTCTATAGATGATGATGAGAATAGAATGATAGAGCCCCCTCTAGTCCGGGGGTTAGGATTGTTGATGCATTTGATGAGCCCCCGAATAGGGCTGGTGAAACCTCTGGTCGATCCGGTTACAAAGAGGAGGGTGAGAGTGCCATCACCGAGAAAATGTTGACGGAGTTGTGGGAGAAATTCAATCTTCCCTCCAACGTTACTTTCAGGGTCCCTGACTCTCGGGATCGCCCAAGCGATGTTACAGAGGGGGAAATCTACGTCTACCTGGCCTGGTTTGAAATGGGATTGACACTCCCCCTTCCTGATATTATAAAACAATTCTTTTGTTGGTTCGACCTTTGCCCCGCAGACCTGAACCTTAACAGTTGGAGACATCTGTTGAGCTTCATTGTGTTGGGGCATATGAATAATGTCAATGTGTCTCTTGACTTGATCCGTAGTAATATGGATCTAAAACTTCAGAAGGCGGAAGGCCTTTATTACATGCCTTTTGATAGTGGGTTCAGACCCCTTACTTTCGTGCCCTTTTCCAACAAGACCTGGAAGAAGTGGTATTTCTTCATAAAAGGAGGATGGGAATTCAAGGACTTCGAAGGCCAACCTTCAACATTCCCTCGAACCACTGGGTGAAAGGGTGAGGCCCAATTTTCCGTGGCTGTGTTGATTTCATTTTGTACACCAATTGCTGAACTGGTCAATTTTTGTGTTTTTCGTGCAGTTAGGAGCGTGTGGAGAAGACCGAAATTCTCCCCTGCGATTCAGAAGCAATACAAGAACCTCTTAAAGCCCAGCAACCGAAATCATTCCTCCATCGTCAATCCTGATAAATTGATGGCTGCTAGAGGAAGCGTTGAGGAGCTTGCGAAGAAAATGATGGCACGGTGGGGGACCGAGCCATCTTCATCTGTGGCAGTGGGGGAGGCTTCTTCCCTAGTGGACCCTCCCATCCAGACGAAGAGGAGGAGGATACTTTCGATCTCTCCTGATCCCATTGAGGTGGAGAGAGAGACGCCTGCCCCCATTTCTATGGTCCCCCCAGTCCCGTCAAAGCAAGCGGGCAATGGGGCGTCATCTTCGGTGGCTCCTGATGCTGTGGGGGCCAAAAAGATTCTGGAGGACTTTTGGGCCAAAGGCTCAAGCAAAATTAGGCCCTAGAAGCCGGAGAAGCTTCTTGTTGACCTGGCTTCTCTTCAGGTCAAGGTAAGTTCTTCGGGTCTTTATCTCCTTTCACTTTTTCCAAGTGTTTTGGTTGGTTATGAACTGTGTGCTTTGTACACTATAGGCTCTGCACACCCTTTCTGCCTTGACGGAGGTCACTCCTCTTTCAGAGGAGGTTGATCAACTCAAGACCGAGCTGGACGATCTTAGGCTTTAGCTTGGCACTGCCTAGTCGGAGGCCCACAATTCTGCAGAGAAGCTGAAGGAGTTTCAGAATTCTCTGATCGTGATGGAGTCAGAGAGGGACCTTGCTGTTCAGCGGGAAAAGAGGCTGAAGAGGGAGTTGGACGGCGTGTAGTTTGAATTCAACCAGAAGCTTGACGATGCGGTGGAGCAGGCCAAGGTGGATAATGAGATGCAGATGAGGATGGAACTGGAAGGAATGGCCAATACTCTGATCATGTTTGGCTTTAACAACTTCCAAGATCGGTTCCTTGCCAAATTTCCTGATTTCGACATATCCTCGATTGTGCCTCCAAGGGCTACCCCTCTTGAGGTTGTAATTCCGAACGAGGTGGTCGACATTCTTCTTGCCGCTCCTACCGAAGTTGTTGTCTCGAGTGAGACGGTTGATCCTGCTCCTGCCGATCCCCTCCCAGCCGTTGAGCCTACCTCTGCCGATCAGGCTTGAAATATGCTTAGCCTAGTTTTTTTTTTTTTTGAACTTCAGTGTAACAGACTTCTTCAATGAAACAACTTTTCTTCATCAAATGTCTTCTCTTGTGCTTGGTTGACCCATGTAGTATTTCCTTTGAATTTGTTGTTGATATGAGAAATTGATGCAAGTAAGGCTATTTTGGACCCCTCTAGATCAGCTTCCAAGAATTGGTAGTTATCTTCCGAACTGCAGTTGCGATAAGATAATGATTGTAGACTAGTTCTGATTGTCTTTTCCTCTTTGGATGAGGTAGGAAAGCAATTTCAATCTGACATATAAGGATCTGACGATGATCTTGTGCCACATATATATTGAGAGTAAATTTCTGAAGAATTCTGAGGCAGCTTGTTCTGAATCCAAGTCCTGTAGTAAGAACGGTGTCTTGTGTCTGTTGCTCTGATGATGGGGACTTCTGCCTCCTAAATCATTCAGACCTGGACTGATATATATCCGAACTGAAGGCTTTTTGTCATACACGTGGTCCGTCAAGGATCAACGGAATGGCAAAGACTGTGAGGTCTGTATGTTAGTCGGAAGGTAAAAGGTGGATCGGACTTTATTTGCTTTGATCAGTTCGGTATGTTTGGGGAGGCCTTGTATCTTGTCGCCAAAGTATCCGAAAGGACGATCCTATACGTCATCCATTTATACAACTGTCTTTTGGGTTTTCGAGACCAACCCTTGATTTGACCGTTGCGACGGTTTGTCTGGGTGACTTTTGGGCTTCGAGGGTCTATATATAGGGAGGAGAAGCATAAGGTTGCCCCTTATCTCTTTTACTTGTATTCCCATATTGTTCCCCTATTGGAGAGAATTTGAATGCCTTTTAGAGGCTTACCGTTTGCCCGGAGATGATTGACGATTTTCAGTCCGAGTTGGGAATGATTAAACTGTGGCCGAGAGTTAACCTTCCATTTGATTCAGTCCCCAAGGAAGGATTAAAGGAGGCTAAGATCTTCTTGTCCATCTTAGCATCCAGTCGAGATTTCTCCGATGAGAGGTGGACCCTCCTTGATTCAACCAAGGCTTGGACCATTGGTGATGAAGACAAAGGTGGGATGCCTCCTTCCCTTTGTGTCTTGGCAGAGACCCTTGCTCAAATCGGTTGGGGTGTGACAACTGCTCTGAGGGAGATGAATAGAGGTCCCCTGAGACCCAGAGCCCTCATCATCTGATGGTCTTGAGATCAATGACAGTGATGATGAAATGGCCTGGGTGCTTCTTGATGCAGATTGGGGTTCAGGATTCCTTCCTTTCAAATGGAGCCGGCGGTGGCGGTAATGGAAGTTCGGATCCTGGATCCCTTTCTCATTCGAAGAAGAAAGCCATGATGTCGTATCGTGTTTGCCTTTGTTGTAGCTTTTTGTGCACTTGTCCTATTTTCAGTCTTCTTGTACTGATGTAAATTTTCTGAATCATCAATAAAATTGGGTTCCTTCTTCTCATATCTGATGTTCTTTGTATTTGAACGTGCTCTTCTGGAGTTAAAACACCTTTTCGTGCACTTCTGATATATGACTGTTCTAAGAATAGATCAAAGAAACTTTGTAGAAGTCTTGAATCAAAGTACTTCAAACCTGCCCGGTACTATAGTACTTGTTGCTTGCTGATAGATAAGCCAAATAATCTAAGTATCAAATTTGAGGTGTTCCAATCTAGGAAACTTTAGTTTGTAGATGTTCGGAACTTCTGTCTTTGGATGGACTGGATCATAGAATCTGTGTGTTAAAGATGGACCAGGCTCGGAGGACCTGTGCATTATAGAGGGACCAAGTCCTAAGACTTGTGCATTATGGACTAGGCTCTAGAGGCCTATGCATTTATAGATAGACCAAGTACTAAGACTTGTACATTATGGACCAGGCTCTGGAGGCCTGTGCATTTATAGATGGACCAAGTACTAAGACTTGTACATCATGGACCAGGCTCTGGAGGCCTGTGCATTTATAGATGACCAAGTACTAAGACTTGTACATTATGGACCAGGCTCTAGAGGCCTGTGCATTTATAGATGGACCAAGTACTAAGACTTGTACATTATGGACCAAGCTCTGGAGGCCTGTGCATTTATAGATGAACATTCCATGGAAGTAAAAGAAAGAAACATCTCTATTGATAATACTTCCGTAAATGTTCCACGTTCTATGGCCTAAGAATAGGCTTCCCAGTCATGTCTCCTAGCCAGTAGGTGGTAGGCCTTACAACCTTCGTTACTTTGTAGGGGCCTTCCTAGTTTGGTGACAGTTTTCCCATAATGGGATCCTTGGTGTTTTGAAAGACTCTTCTTAAGACTAAGTCTCCGACTTGAAAGTTGACCGTCTTGAGTCCTACCTTGGATTTGTCGACCATTCTCTGCTGATAGGCTTCCATCCTGATGCTCGCTTGATCCCTTCTTTCTTCAAGCAAATCCAAGTTTTCCATCAACTGCTGATCATTGGATTCTTGCTCAAAGGCTTCAGTCCTCAGGGTTGGCATACCGATTTCAACCAAAATTACTGCTTCTGTACCATAAGCTAGTGAGAAGGGAGTTTCAAATGTGGGAGTTCTTCTAGTTGTTCTGTAGGCCCAAAGAACTCCAAGGAGTTCTTCTGCCCACTTTCCTTTGGCTTGCTCCAACCTTTTCTTTAATCCGTCAAGGATCGTTCGGTTGGTGACCTCTGCTTGCCCATTTGCTTGTGGATGGCTTAGAGAGGCAAAGTGTTGCCTAATGTTGAGATTTTCATAGAATTTCTTGAAGCCTTTACTAGTGAATTGTGTCCCATTGTCAAAGATAATCACACGTGGTATGCCGAACCTGCACACAATGTTCTTCCTAGGTGAAGCTCTCAACTTCCTTTTCTGTCATATATGTTAGAGGTTCAGCTTCGGCCCATTTAGAGAAGTAGTCAATGGCTACCAAGAGATACTTCCTGTTTGGTGGGGCCTCTGGTAATGGACCCACGATGTCCATTCCTCACTAAGCAAAGGGCCAAGGACTAGGAATCGGGATGAGCTCGTGATGAGGCTGATGTTGATATGGGGACAAATCTTTGGCATTTGTCGCACTTTTGAACATACTCCTTAGCCTGCTTTAGCATGCTAGGCCAGTAATAGCCCTGAGACAGAGCTTGGTGAGCTATAGTTCTACCCCCATTATGATTCCCGTAAATTCCCTCGTGTATTTCAGCCAAGACATATTGTGATTCTTCTGGAGTTTAGCATTTTAACAGAGGTTGAGAATACGACCTTCTGAACAGCTTGTTGTTCAGGATCAGGTACCGAGCCGCTCTAATTCGGATTCTCCTGGCTTTGTTTTTGTCTTCTAGGAAGAGCCCGGATTGCAGAGTACTGGAGGATTGGAGTCATCCAGTTCTGGGGCTGTTCAGCAATTTGAGCAACTTGGGCTTCCTCTATGCTAGGTCCTGGCTGATAGAGATTTTTACTGTGGAGTTTGCTTCAGACTTTAGGCGGGACGCCATGTTAGCCAAAGCATCTGCTCTATAGTTCTGGCTTCTTTCAATTTTCTAGATAATGAATGTCTGGAAGGAATGCTTCAAGTGGTTCACCAGTTCGGAGTACCGGAGCATCCTATCATCTTTAATGGCGAATTCTCCCAAGACTTGGCTTACCACCAATTGGGAGTCTGAGAAGACTTTGAGGTTCTGAGCCTCACATTCCAAGGCAAGCTTCATGCCTAAGATTAGAGCTTCATATTCTGCTTCATTGTTGGAAGCTTTGAATCCCAAGATGACTGCTTTTTCTGACGTGAGCCCATCAGGGGACTATAGTACCAGGCCTACTCCCGAGCCCTAATCGGTTGACGATCCATCGATGTAGAACAGCCAGGTTCCCGAGGTTCCGATGAGTTGTGCCTTGTCTTGAAGTGCCGGGGTGAACTCGACAACAAAATCAGCCAAGGCCTGCCCTTTGATGGAGTTTCGAGGCACATACGATATGTCGAATTCCCCTAGCTCCACAGACCACTTTACTAACCTTCCTGATACCTCAGGTTTCCTCAATATTGACTTCAGAGGATAGGCAGTTGGGATTTCAATTGGATGGGCTTGGAAATAAGGTCGGAGCTTTCGAGCTGATATGACCAAAGCGAAGGCTAGCTTCTCCACCTCTGGATATCTTTTTTCCGTGTCAAGTAGTGCCCTACTGACGTAAAATATGGGCCTCTGTATTCCTCTGTCCTGTCTGACTAATGCGGAGCTGGCCGCGTTTTCAGAGACTGCAAGGTACAAGAGTAGACTTTTCGGAATCTGAGTATTCTGTGTGTGTGAGCGTTGCCAGCGTGTGAGCGTTGCCAGCGTTCTAGTGATGGCAAGCAACTGTTCCTGCACCAGTTCATTGTGTCGTTTGATCGATTCGATCTCTTGTCACATGGGATCAACCGTTGGCCCCCTTGCTCGCGGAGCAGGCGACCGATGTTGAGAGCTTTGCAGAATCTGAGTATTCTGTCGCAGTCGGAGATTTGGGGCCATAGTTTCCGGTAAGGAAAGAGATGAGTTTGTGAATAGAGCACTTGGAGATTAGTCGTTCCCACAAACAACACCAAACTGATGCTGCACTTTTTGACTCATAATAAGTGTGGGCTCCGTGACCTGTAGAACACTCGGAAAGATGATCAGAGGACCACCGGATTGGCTCTGGCGGTAGCCGCTCCGATGCTTAAGTAAGTAAATGGAATTGAAAGACTGTATTGAAAGCCAAAGAATGAGCATAAAAATAAAGCGTACCTTTAGGGTTTAATTTATAGGTCATGGCCTTGCCTAAGTTGATTAGGATTCGATGCCATGAATATATGGATTTGATCATCGGAGATCGCAGTTACCTTGTGGAGTATTGAGTCGTAGATGGAGGTAATCATAGATAGTAGTTTCCTTGTTGAAGACTGTTTTCGTGTTGAAGACTGTTTCCTTATTCCCTGCTTGGCAGTTGTTAAGGAAGCCATAAGGTCGGAACCATATGAAATGCTGAATGAATATTACCTAGAGCATAAGGTTTAGAAGATATGTGCATGAGAATGCCCTAGAGGCTCCGCCTGCACTGCATGACCGAGTTTATCGGCTCTGTAGGATATATATATATATATATATATATATATATATATATATATATATATATATATATATGAGAATGCCCTGAAGGCTGTGAATGCTCTGTATGACCGAGTTTATCGGCTCTGTGTGATGTATATATGAGAATGCCCTGAAGGCTTGTGGCTGCTCTGTATGATCGAGATTATCAATTCTGTATAATCGAGATTATTAACTCTGTAAGCACACGTGTCTCAAGGTGATTGGTGTGTCTGTTCGTGGTATATCACTAATAAAATATGTGTGATATTATATGTCTATGTTACGTATGTGAAGTCCCAAATCAGAAAATCAGACTTGTATGTGATGATAGTGAGGTCTGAGCTAGAGAGAGAAACCTAGAGAGAGGGAGAGGGAGTTAGAGAGAGAAAGTGAAGAAAGAAGGAGGAAGAAGAAGAATAAGGGAGAAGAGGATGCTTGCATGCAACTGGTCACTCAAGAAGAACCAAGGAGGATCTAGATCCAAGTAAGAGAGGAGGGAAACACCACTATCTAAAGGTATAAAACACAAACCCAATGATCTTCTCGCTCTAGAAATTTGGTGTATATGCAAGTTGTTTGGGTCTCATTGTGCATGCATAGTATCTGAAGTCTGTAATCTTGAATGAGGCACGGAATTAGGACCCTAAAACAGCCTAGAACACCAACACAATGCACATTCGCCAAGAACAGACCTCAAATTTTGTAGGTCTGAACCAACCATTGTCAATCCAATTTTGGCCTATAGGAACCTAAAATAGACCACCCCAGTGTCTTAAATATGCTAGGCCGCGACCCTAAAACCCAAAGGAGTGAACACAAAAATTTGAGTTGCAGGTTTTAGCCATTAAACCCAGTTTCAGTTTTAGCCTCCTAAACTCAATTTTGAGAATAGGGATTGAACCCCCCATATCATGAGGATCAGGTAGAACCAGATTCCATTAAAAATGGTGATGAAATGAGTGAGTATGACCGAGTTGTAGGTACAGTCCTAGAGAAGGGAAACTGAACTATTGAGCTCGATTCGAGCTCTCAAATAGATACCAAGTTGTTCCCAAGACACCTAGGAACTTGAAACACCCGAAAATAGAGAGCAAATCGACCTTGACAAGCATGAAATTGAAAGGATTTAAAATCGGGAATTAGGGAAACACGGGGGAAGAAGAGATGGGGAAGATGAACAGTGCATGGGACGGTTCGGGTCAGATCTGGGTTTGGGTCGGGACCCGACCCGTTGCATAAATGGGTTAAATGAAACTACGTCGTTTGGATAAAAGGATTTTAAATTTTAAAATGTAGGGCTGACGTCATCATGACATCAGCATTACGCATCGAACAGGCCGGACCGGTTCGTTCAGTGAAATGGTGGACCGGTTTAGTTACAAATCAACTGAACCCTTTGGTTCATTTTAAAAGTTTTAAAGAATTGCAATTTAACCCCCACTATTTAGGAAAATGCTACAAAGGCCCAGATTTTTAAAAGGAAAAATTCAAACAAGCCCTTGGAAAAATAAATAAATAATAAAATAATTATTTTATTAATTGAATAAAATTACTATTTTACCATTGGATACTAAATAGGTCAAACGGGGTCCGAATAAAACAAACGAATAGAATATTTTGACCATTTTTTACGTTTTGGATCCAATGGCGGAGTCCGTTTCACGAGACGGGACTTCGAAAAATTAAGACGCATTAAAGCATAAATTACCAAATTGCACCCAATATGCCCGATGTAATAAGGCGAGTTATTAGTGTATTCTTATTATCTTGGACCTTCTGAGACCAACGGTGAGGTTCGTGTTGCAAGATGGGATCCTGAAAATAAAGACACATAGAAATGTAAAATGACCAAATTACCCCAAGCGCTCCTAAAGCTAAATAAAAATTCGGAAAGGTCTAAATTGACTTTCTTTGACGTTCCGAATCCAACGGTGAGGTCCAAAATACCAAATTAGGTGTTAAAAAATAAGTCACGTGATAAATAAAAATTTATTAAGTCGCCACAAGTAGACCGGTAAGACCAATCCTAGGAAATTAGGATACGTCGGGTTAAAATTAAATACAGAGCATCAACTTAGAGATGATTTGAAGTAGACGGGCAATTAATTGAAGTTTTGGTGAATTTGATTTTCTTAGGAATTACAAAGGAAAGGGAAAAGCCCACCCATAGTGCAAACCCGAGGAATCAAAGTGAGTAATCCTGTACTTTGAAGTGGAGGTTTTAATCTCCATAGATTCTGAAGAAGTTTAAGTTCAAATGTTCAGAAGTGTTTTTATATCTGCCATAATTCAAATTCTAAACTCTCGTATTTATATGCTTTATATTCCAACGTTTCATCGTAATCATTTATAAATTCTAACATAGCATGCAAAACTTACTTCTTGATATTTCTGACAAATGATACATTTAATTTCTCAATGTCCATGTAATTACCAATTTTATCAAATGCCTCTTGAATTAAGTGTTTTTATTCTGTCTATGCTTTAAAAAATTCCTGTGCATCGTGATTTAAATTCCCGAAATTCTTGTGTTAAATGTTTCAAGTATTGTCTTCCAAATATTTAAAAGCCCGGTTAAATTGTCCGTGTTTTGAATACGCATGAAAATTCATTCTCTTATTGAAGTCATGTTTTTAATCGTACATGCAAATTATCTATGTGAATAAGTCATGTGATAAACGTTTTACAAAATAACAGTGCATAAGCACACAGGCAAGATTTGGGCTTCTTTGAAACTCAATTGACCTGTCAAAGAGCACATAGTCAGGGTTTTGGGTTTCTTTGTAACTCAATTGACCTATCATGTGAAATACCAGGGTAGCAGGATCTAATCCCCCAAGCAATGAGATATCTCCACGTATACGAAAAATGGGAATCTGGTTCGAAACAAATTCCACTAATAAAAGTGAAAAGATGACAAATGACTTTGAAAATGGAAGCAGGTTCTACCCCCATTTTTCACTGTGCATGTTTATATGTTTTGAAATGCATATACTCTATTTAAAGAAATGTATGTTTAGCTTGAATACTTTATATGTTTCAAAGCTATTTTTATGAAGAATGAATGTGCTCTTGTGTTCAAAATGTACGAGCAATTGGCAGAGAACATTTTATGAACCTCTCATGTACGAAACCTCTGCCAATTGAAAACCCATGACAAATGCTGAAATTACTCACTGGGCTTTTCGAAGCTCACCCCATTCCCTAACATTTTTTTCAGGTATTGATGATGAATGGGAGCCTTGCTCCACTTTGGGATGACGATTAGTAGCTCCGTTATGATCATGGACTTTGGAAGTATTAGAACATGTAGTTGGATGGATTTTAATGTAATAGATTTTGGAAAATATGTACTTAAGCCGAGAGGCAACCGAAGATGTAATATGTATAAAACTTTAGAATTTTTATTATGCTCTGATGTATATTCACATGTACCGCTATGAAAAGCGGCAATACCAGACAGATGTGCGAAATATTTTAAATAAGAAAAGAAAAAAAAAGATTTTTTACTCTTCCGCAACACAGGCCGTACCACCGTCCGATACTGTTGCTTATGTGAGCCTTGCCCTAAGGCCTTTGGGCCGATGGGTGACGATCGCGATCCTTAATCCGAATAGGCCGGATTTCGGGTCGTGACAGTTTAGCTTCATTGATCTTTCTAATTTTTAAGGCTGCTACTAGATTAAACCTTTAGCACTTGTCTTGGGTTGTTTAGTAGTTAGGGTTAATTAGATCGTTTGTTTTTTAATTAACTATGACTAAGGAGAGATAGGAAAATAGTTCCAATGGTGAATATTCAAAGTGAGAATTGATATATACTTGCATCGATGATCAATTGTAAAATTTCGATGGTGGATGTTGACTTAGACAAAGGCTTGTTCTTTTGATTTATTTTGATATTTTAATTTGAATTGTTCCTTAGTAGTTTTTCTTAAAATTGTTTTCGTTATACTCAAGCCCCCATCCTTATTCACATCACATAAAACTAGGTTAGATACTCTCTATGGAAACAATCCTTACTCGCACTTCTATATATATTTTTAGGAGTTTAGGTTTTATTTTTTGGTTGCCTGCGATAGCACATCAGCTCCCAAATAAAAATCACAGCATTCTCATGAGGGCAGGAGCCCAGACCTTTCCCACCTTCATGAGATAGAAGCCTGCCCCTCTAGGATTGATGAACCTCTAAGCCCTAGAAGAAGGGACAGCAAGGCCAAGCCAATGAGGGATCCTATCAAGGTGCTCGTCAACCCTAAAGGAGGAGGCCAGTACTTGTAGATCGGTTTAAACCTATCACCTTCCGAATAAGAAGAGATGGTGATATTCTTGAAGAGTAACCTCTCGGTGTTTGCTTGGGAAACTAAAGATATGGAAGGAATAGATCCCGACCTTATCTCCCACAAACTAATGACCAACCTTGACCACCCTCCTATAAGACAAAAGAAGAGGACGTTTGCTGATTACGCCCAAAGAATAACGCGGTAGTTGTAGTGTAACTTTGGGGTGTTGATTCCACAGGGAGACAAAATTAAAAGAATAATAGACAAAATTTTTGAAACTAAAGAGATATTAAACGATTAACGAGAAAATAAAAATATAAAAAGTGATTTTGAATGCAAATAAAAATTAAACAAACTGATTAACGGACAAAGTACTCAAATTTAACGAACAGTAGAGCTTCGAAAATCCCTTGCACATCTGTTATTTTAATTATTTTTAATTCACTGATAACTCAATTGAGAATTTAAATTTCAAAAATCTCAATCGGAAGATATAAAATTATGAACCAAAAATAAACTGAAAGTAACCCTTTGAAAAATTATTCAACACTTTTAAATCACTCAAATTATTATTCACATTGAGAAAACCCAACGACGACAATATACCCAACGAGCAATATTGCAACAGAGAATTAAATCAATATAAATAATTAATTGTTCCAAAAATAATCAAAACATTAATCCACTCAATAGAGAAAGCATGACTGAATCTATAAACAGACTGAATCCTTTAATTATTCGGAGAATAAAATTCAACAATAAATTACGAATGATCATCAAAGAATTTTATAAATAAAAACCACGTACAGGAATCAAAAATAAATTAAAATAATCATCTAGTGTGCAAGTTGATCCCTAACCCCCACTTGAAAATTTAGTTATCCATGTACAAGACGGGTAACAGTAAACCTCACGAAGAAAAATTGAGCCATGGAGTAGCCGCGGCTTTTTCTCTGCTGCCAGAACTGCTACGCACTGCACAACCTCTCTCTCTGTCCCTCCTCTCTATTCTATCTATTTTTTTTTTCTCTCAATCTTTTCGTCTCTGCGCCCTAACGCCTTGCACCAGGCCCCACATCAAGCCCACTGCGCGCTGCTATTCACTTCCTGCACGAGAGCCCATCAGCCGCCTCATCACCTAAAAGCCCAATCACAAGGAACAGCCCAGCCTTGCCAGCGCCTCAAGCCCCCCGCAGCGCCGCACATTGGTTCAGCGTCCACGCAAGCTTGGCTTGCTTTTTTTTCTTTTTTAACTCCCTGCTTGGGGCCCACGTGAAAACAGCCCAGGCCGCTTCAAGCCTACTGCCAAGTCTGCTCTTCCTTTCTTTTTATATTCTTCTTTTTCTTGCAACAGGCCCCACCGTACTTGCTTTCTTTTCAACCGCACATGCAGCAACCGCCACATTTAGGCTCCGTTTTCTATAAGATAACGACTGAATCTTGATTCAGGCTCTTCACGAAAGTTGTAGCTCTGGATGAGTAGATAATTTTAGGCTTAAAAATCACCTGATTTGGACTTCGGAAGCTCAAGTTATGGCCCTTGAAGTTAGGCTGGTCGGACAGGTTTGGAGCAGCTTTCTAGGCCTGTCTTTGAAATAACGTTTGGAGGCCAAACGAACTTCGATTTTTGCAAACCAGACCTTTCTGAAAAACCCAAGATGTCCTCTAAAAACTTCATGAATACCAATTTCTCATTCTGAAAAATCCAAATCTCAGATGAAGCTCAATGGATCGAATTTGCCTAAAAGCTGAAAATTACACAATATACTCCATAACTCTTCTTTGACCTTCAATGCTTCCCTAATTCAATAAATATATTAATTAGCTCACTTAAACAGAAAATATATTATAAAACTAAATATGAAGGAACTAAAAATATTAAACACTATGCTCTCATAATAGGGTCACATTCTAGCATTTTAATCTAATAATAGGGTATTTAGAGTGCACTTTTACGCACTCATCATTTGCTCTGGAGCATCAACAATTATTAATGAGGAAGTGCAAAGGTTGCTTGATGCCAAAATGATAAGAGAAGTGTTCTATCCAGAATGGCTCGCTAATACCGTTCTTGTCAAAAAGAAAAATGGTAAATGGAGGGTCTGCGTCGACTACACAAACCTCAACAAAGCCTGTCCTAAAGACAACTTCCCCCTTCCAAGGATCGACCAACTAATCGATGCAACAATAGGACACGAACTCATGAGCTTCATGGATGCCTACTCTGGATACAACCAGATCCAAATGTACCCTCCAGACTAAGAGAAGACATCATTCATATCCGAGCGAGGTCTCTATTGTTATAGAGTGATGTCGTTCGGTCTGAAAAATGCTGGGGAGACATATCAACATCTGATAAACAAGATGTTCGGCCCTCTGATCGGTGATACAATGGAAGTCTATATAGATGACATGCTAGTCAAAAGCCTACAGAAGAGCAGCCACATCCGGCATCTAAGCCAGATATTCGATATCCTGAAACAGCACAAGATGAAACTAAATCCCTTGAAGTGCACCTTCGGTGTAACCAAGGGAATGTTCTTAGGATTTTTGGTTTCCCAAAAGGGTTGTCGAAGCAGATCCTACACAGATCAGAGCCTTAATTGAGCTAGAATCACCAAAAAAGACCAAGAAAGACATTCAGGCCTTGAATGGGAAGATTGCGCCTCTGAACCGATTCATCTCCAAGTCTACCGATCGTTGCCTTCCATTCTTTAAAACCTTGAAGGGGAATAAGGCCTTACAATGGTTCGACAAATGTAAGAAAGACTTTCAAGAATTAAAGCAGTATTTAGCCTCCCCCAAACTCCTATCAAAGCCAGTCCAAGAGGAAAAATTATTCCTTTATCTTGCGGTCTCAAAAAATGTTGTCAGTTTTATACTAGTTAGGCAAGACGAATGAGTCTAGAAGCTCTTATTCTATGTAACTAAGGCACTTCTAGACACAAAGAAAAGGTATCCAAAGATTGAAAAATTGGCCTTCGCTCTGATAATCTCTGCCCGAAAGCTCAGACCCTATTTCCAGGCACATTCTATTGAGATCCCGACTACTTATCCACTAAGGTCGGTACTATGAAAGCCTGAGGTCTCGGGACGCTTGGTTAAGTGATCTATGGAGTTAGGAGAATTTGATATATCCTATGTACCACGAACCTCCATCAAAGGGCAAGCATTGGCAAATTTCGTTGCCTAGTTCACTCCAACATTACATGATAAGGCACAACTTAGTATGAACTTCGCTGTCTGGCAGCTCTATACCAATGTATCATCTACAGACAAAGGTTCCGGCGTTGGCATGGTGCTTCGGTCCATTGAGGGACTTATAGCAGAGAAGGCAGTTAGCTTGGGATTCAGAGCTTCCAATAATGAAGCTGAGTACGAAGCCCTCATCCTTGGGATGAAACTAGCTATGGAATACGAGGCCCAAAATCTCGAAGCTTTTTCTGATTCCCAACTTGTGGTAAGCCAAGTTCTGGGAGAATTTTCCATCAAAGATGAAAGAATGCTCTGATACTCAGAACTGGTAGATTTGCTAAAGCACTCCATTCATGAATTCACCATTCAAAAAATCGAGAGATGTCAAAACTCCAAGGCGGATGCCTTGGTAAACATGGCCTCCCATCTCAAACCAGAAGGAGATTCAACTCTGAAGATCTCTCACCAACCGAGGCCTAAGCATTGAGGAGGTACAATCTTCCCAGGGTTTTGAACAGACTCAAAATTAGATGACTGCCATCCTCCAATATATAAAAGAGGGCCAGCTTCCGGAAAACAAAAACCAGACCCGAAGAATTCAAATTAGGATAGCTCGATACTTAGTCTTCAATGAGAAACTCTATCGAAGATCCTACTCGTAACCCCTATTGCGGTGTCTGGCTTTAGAGGAATCTCAATATGTTCTAGGTAGAAATATATGAAAGAATCTGCGACAACTATAATGGTGGCAAAACCATAACCCACTGAGCCCTAACTCAGGGCTACTATTGGCCCAGCATGCTGAAGCAAACCAAGGAGTACATCCGAAAATACGACAAATGCCAACGATTCGCTCCATACCAGCACTAGCCCCACCATGAGCTCTTCCTATTACCAGCCCATGGCCCTTTGCTCAGTGGGGAATGAAAATTATAGAGCCGCTAACAAAGGTCACTCAGAACAAAAGGTACCTTCTGGTAGCCATTGATTACTTCTCCAAGTAAGTAGAAGCTGAGCCCCTAACTCACATCACGAAAATGGAAGTAAAGAGCTTCACATGAAGGAACATTGTCCTGCAGGTTCAGCATACTATGCGTCATCATTTCAGACACTGGTACGCAGTTTGCTGGTAAAAGTTTTAAGAAATTTTGTGAAGACTTGCGCATCAATCATCATTTTGCTTTGCCAAGGCACCTCCAAGTCAATGGGCAAGCCGAGGTCACCAACCGAACAATTCTTGATGCCCTTAAGGAAAGGTTGGAAGATGCCAAGGGAAGATGGGTTGAAAAACTCCATAGTGTGCTCTAGGCTTATAGAACTATAACAAGAACACCAACCTCTAAAACCCCATTTTCACTTGCCTATAGCTCGGAAGTGGTGATTCCTGTAGAAATTGGTATGCCAACCTTGAGGACGAAAGCTTTTGACCAAGGAGCCACTGACCAGTTGCTTACAAAAAACCTGGACCTAATTAAAGAAAAATGAGATCAAGCCAGGATCAAAACAAAAACATACCAGCATAGGTTAGCCAATAACTTCCGACGAAAGATAATGTCACATCCCATAACCCGCCCTATGCGGATTACGGTATGCGATCGACCAATTAGGCACCCACTGTGGTTTGTGCTTATTAAAAATACCAATAGGTATCCTAACCTCAGGCCATTGACTTGAAATTTCCAAGTATGATGCATTCATTACTTAAATATAATGCAGCAAAAAGTAAAACAAGGAATGCATATTAACTTGGCATAACATCTAACTAATTTTTGTATTTATACACAAGTTAACAAAAGAAGTACCTTTTTACATGTGTTCACAAAATATCCAAAAATGAAATGGAATACAAAAATGGGTTTATCATCATTATGTCTGCCTATCTATCTTCTAAATCCTTCTTAATCCTTGCCATTGACGCCTTCACCTGAAAAATGTTAAAATAATAGGATGAGCTTATACAAGCCCAATGAGTAACATAGGTTCTTGCCATATGTTTAAAAACCAGTTCCTATGCACATGATGTCTAAATAAAAATGCGTAATCAAATGTAACTCAGTAGAATAGCTCAGATTAGGACAGAATCAAACATAACAAATCAAACAGAGTAAGACCAAATCAAACAAAGACATATCATCAATGTGCCTGAACCTCCCCCAACTACCCATAAGCAGATAACTCGTGGAGCCTCTGCCCTCTGGGGTTAGAACAGAGCAGAACAAAACAGAACTGAGTGGGACAGAACTAGAACAGAATGCCAATCATACATACAAGTCTTTCCCAGTTGCCCATAAGCGGACGACTTGTGAAGTCTTTACCCTCTGGGTCAGACTCTGGCATAAAACCGCTCAATCCTGTGGTGAGCCTAGAGTAGACTCAACATATCAAATCAAAATCAGATAGACTCCAAATGGTGTGCAGTAGAACAAGACAAACTCAAACAGGATCAGAACAAGAGATATCAGAAGCAGGACAATGTATGATTATGCTACATGTAATGCAAAGAATATGCATGAAGCAATGCACTAAAACAGTACAGTATATATAAAAGTTCAATATATAAACAATGCAATATAAAAATCTAAACAGTATAGTGCTTATACACCAAGTCAGGAGTCTGAGTTACTTACAGTTTGTTGAAACTAGTTCAGAATTCCTTCCAGCTGATTCTAAATTTGGGAGTCCTAGAATAGTAATCACAAACATCAGTTATTGATGATAATATATTTTTACCTATTTTACTAGTTTTCTGTAACTACTAAATGGTAGGCTTGCTGCTCAGTCAATTAAAAGTTATATTGGTTCAAGTAAGATGTGTATGAATTTAATGCCACAAATAATGTAGCTCAAAATCAGGACATGTATTTGGCTAACCCAACTACATTAGTTTAGTCCCAGCACTAGGTAATAGAGGAAAATTATCAAGATTTCTCCAGGGCATAATACAAGATCTCAATATAGAGTAGCATATTATTTTAGAACTAGTATTCTTATTAGTTTACCATTGAAACCTGATCTGTTCAACGTCACTGTACAGGATACATGTCCACACATAATTTCACCCAATAGCTAAATATATATTCAAATTAATAGCTGAACTATATCCAGTTTAATAGCTTAATTATATTCAAATTAATAGCTGAATTATATTTAATTTCATAGCTGAATTATATTCAGATTAATAGCTGAATTATATCCAATTTAACAGCTGAACTATATTTAATTTAATAGTTGAATTATATTCAGATTAATAATTATATTCAGATTTATAGCTGAATTACATCCAATTTAATAGCTGAACTATATTTAATTTAATAGCTGAATTATATTCAGATTAATAGTTGAATTATATCCAATTTAATAGCTGAACTATATTTAATTTAATAGCTGAATTGTATTTAAATCAAAGGCTGTTCCATATCCAAATCAATAGCTGAATTCTATTCCAAATCAACTACACATTCCAACAGCCGCACCAATCACACCTAATTTCTCTTATTTAAATCTCACACTATACAAGGAATTCAACAAGCAGAATATTAATCAATCCCTCTTCAATAGTTAAAGGGGTTGGGCATTGTTAAAACAATTGGGAAGAAACCCATGAAAATCTTTTAATATTGTTAAAAACAGAATCTAGGATCGGAATTGGGAATTCTGCTCTAGTAGAGCTTTTCGTTATTTATTTAAAACTTAAATCAAATAAAATGACAAAGACAACCATTTAAATAAGTGGGTCATCACAGTTTACCGTGATTGAATCAGAGAGAGAGACAAATCAAGGCCATTGCACAGCTTCTGTTCTGCCTCAAACACCAGCAGCCGAGAGCTGATTCCTACGCCCCCAACTTTAATTTGTGCTGCTGAATTAATTTACTAATTTATAATACTTCAGCCCACAAACTTGGCCAACTTCAAACAACTAAAGAGGGGTTTAACAGGGAGTAGCAGGTGACCTAATCAGTGTTATTAATGTAGCAACAGAGAAAGGAAGTGCAGCCAAAATCAGAAAATAGATGGGAAACAGAAGGTGCAGATCAGATTGTGAAGGTCTGGATCCAAAATCTTTTTTTTTTTTTTTTTTCTGAGTGTCGTTCAGTAGACCTATAGACAGGTGGAATGGTCTAGAATGAAGTATGTCGGTTGCTCCTATGTCGGTGTCGATCAGTATCATAGATACAAGGATAAAGAAGAGGAAAGTAAGGGAGAAGTTACGGAAAACAGGTGAGAAATGGCCAGAATTCTCTAGAAGGTTGGAGAGTTTCCCCCTTTAGTCGGTGGTAGCTAGAACCTTCTACCGTTTTTCTTGATTGTCTCTCACGTGATCTAAATTCTACACACATATTTATATATATTAGTTAATATCCTATTTCCTCTAAAAGAAGTGGCTGCAGCAATTTTTATCTTTTTCTTTTGTTCCTATTTTTATTTTATTTAGTTGTTACATTTATACACCGAGCACACAACACATAATTTCGGCTTATTTTTCTTATGCTATTTTGACCTTCGTAATTTACGTGTACGTTATGCACAAAATGAGACATTTTATTTATTTTAAATTTTTTAGATATTACAGATAAGGCTTCACAGTTTTCAGAGGCTATTCCCTAACACTAAAGATCACACTATAGGAAAACTTTCGCCCAATTAGGAAGGCCCATACAGGGTAACCAAGATCGTCAGACCTACTACATATTGGTTGGAAGATACAACCGGGAAACCTATGCCCAGGCCATGGAATATAGAACACTTACGAAAATATTATCAATAAGAATTCTCTCTTTATTTTTCAAAGTGTTCTTATCTCAATGTACAGACCCGTAAAACCTTGCACCCAATTTAAGAGTTACAAGTCTAGGTCCATCTCAATGTACAGACCCCTAAAAACCTTGCACCCAAAGCAAGAGTTATAGGTCTAGTCCATGTCAATGTACAAACCCTTAAAAACCTTGCACTCAATGCAAGAGTTACAGGTCTGGTTCATCTCAATGTACAGACCCCTAAAAACCTTGCAGCCAATGCAAGAGTTATAGGTTTGGACCATCTTAATGAGCAGACCTCTACAAATTTTTGCAGCCATTACAAGAATTATAGACCTGGTCAGTATTGAGGGGCTTTATGTCACGACCTGAAACCCACCCTGTGCGGATCCCGAATCGTGACCGCCGCCCCTCAGCCGAGGCCTTAGGGCAAGGTGAAACATAGCAACAGTATCGGACAGCAGTGCGACTCGTGGTTGCGGAAGCGTGAAAAACTTTTTCTTTTCTTTTCTTTTTAAAGATTACGCATGTCCATCCAGTACTGCCGCTCTTTACATTGCGGTATACATTATAATACATTCAGAGCATAACTAAATCTCAAGACTGTATAATATTACATGTCCAGTGCCTTGAGGGCTCAATACATATTCCTACAACGTCTATTAATACAAAATGTACTACTAGAGTTCATATGGTTCCACAAAAGCCTACTTCAACATTCTCCCAAAATGGCAGATTCCTCATCATCGACTTCAAATCATAACTGCCGTCAGTCACCTGAAAGGGGGGGGGTTCGAATAAAATCCGGGTAAGCTAATCTAAGCTTGTGAGTAATTCCTACATTTGTCATGGGGTTTCAACTGGCAGTGGTTTAGCACATGAAAGTTTATAAAATACTCACCACCAATTGCTCGTACATTCAGAATACAGAATATATGCATTCTTCATAAGGATAGCTTGGAAACATTTAAAGTATTTCAAGCTAAACTCACATTTCTTCAATAGAGTATATGCATTTTAAAACATGCATAATAGAATGAGGGTAAAACTTGCTTCCATCTTTAATAGTATGACTTCAAATGATAGCTTAAAAACAGTTATAGTTATCAAGCTAAATACACATCTCTTCAAATGGAATATATGCATTTCAAAGCATATAAACGTACATGATAAAATGGGGGTAAAAACCTGCTTCCATTTCCAAAAGTGTTTGTCATTTTTTCTCTTTAGTTAGGTGGAATCTGTTTCCAACTAGACTCCCGTTTTACTGCAATGCTATAATGGGAGATATCTCATTGCCTGGGGGATTAGATCCTTCTACCGAGCATTCAACGGTTGAATCCTGAAGGATTTCAACCTCATATGGGGTGCTTATGCACATTTGGATGCCTTTTTAACGAGCATCGAAATACTGCTTCTTCAATAAATGCTTTTCGAAAATATTTACAATATGACTTCTTCAAACATATGCATTTATAGCATTTGAAATATAACTTCTTCAATAGATGCTTTATGAGCATTTAAAATATGACTTCTGAACAAGAAACTTCAGAATAGGTAGACATGTCAACTACTTTTAGAGAAGACAGTAATAGAAATTATTTATTGAGTATGTCATAACAAGATTTATAAGAGCAAAATCTTTAAAACATGAATCACGAGATATTGAATTTAATACTTAATACTTCAAATCTTTTGAAATTTAAAACATCTTTAAATCCGTGGAGTTAAATCGCCACTTCAAATACAGAGTTACTCACCTTATACTCCAAGCTCGGCGTTTACTGCGACGCCTTCTCTTTCCCTTTTGTAGTTCCTAGAATAATTCATAATAGTATGTCAACTTCATAATCTCATTAAATATCTCCTACTGATGCTTCTTAAATACTATTTTCTCTTCTGGTAGTTTAATTAAAGTATAAAGTTTGATTTTATCACTTAACGTACTTACGTGTCCTATTTTTCTATACTTCATTTCGTAATACGGACCCTTTCGTTGAATCCGAAATGTCGAAGAAAGTCAGGTTTAGGCTTTCGTAAGATTTAATTCGGACCTTTATATTCAAAAGGGCAAAATGGTCATTTACCTATTTACATGTCGTATTTTTCGTACTTCGTTTCGTGTCAGTGGACCTCAGCATTGGACTCAGAAGGTCCGAGATAGTAAGAATACACTAATAGCTTGTTAATTTTGGACAAGGGGTATTTTGGTCATTTTATCCCTTTACGTGTCTTTAATTTTCAGGACTCGTCTTGTCACGACCTCGAAATCTGCCTCGTGCGGATCCCGGATCGGGACCGCCACCCCAAGACCCGAAGGCCTCAGGACAAGGCTCGCATCTGCAGCGGTATCGAATAGATGTGCTTCATGTGGAAGCGTGAAAAACTTTTTTTTTTTTTTTTCTTTTCTCATTTTAAAATTTGCACATCTGTCTGATACTGCCGCTATTCACAATGGTACACATGATCACACATTCAGAGCATAACTAAAAGCATAAATATTTTAATAACATTACATATCCATTACCCCGAGGGGCTTAATATATAGCCTTACATTGTATGCTAATACAAAATATGCTACTAGAGTTCATATGATTTCCCAAAAAGAGATACTTAAGCACGTCTTCCCAAAAGAGCTAGACTCATCATCCGTTGTCTTCAAAATCAATTTGCCATCAATCACCTGAAAGGGGGCAGATATAAATCCGGGTAAGCTAATCTAAGCTTGTTAGTAATTCCTGCATTCATCATGGGGTTTTCAACTGGTAGTGGTTTGGCACATGAGACAGTTTATAAAATACTCACTACCAATTGCTCGTACATTTTAGAACACAGAGTATATTGCATTCTTAAAACAGATAGCTTTGAAACATTTAAAGTATTCAAGCTACATACACATTTCTTCAAGTAGAACATATGCTATTTAAAAGCATATAAACACGTATAATACAATGGGGGTAAAAACCTGCTTCCATTTTCGAAATCGTTACTTCAAAACATATAAACATGTATAGGAAAATAGGGGTAAAACTTGCTTCCATTTTCCAAAAGTGTTTGTCATCTTTTCTCTTTAATTAGGTGGAATCTGTTTCGAACCAGACTCCCATTTTACTACAATGCTGCAATGCTACAATAGAGATATCCCGTACCAGGGGGATCAGATCTTGCTACCTGGCATTTCGACAGTCAATTAAGTTCCGTGCAACCCAAAATCCCATCATATTTTTACAAATTAATTAAGTTCCGTACAACCCAAAAATCTGTGGGTGCTTATGCACAATTTATCTTACAAAACATTTATCGCATGGCTTCTTCAATAGACATTTTTCATGAATATTTAAAACATGAAATATATATAACTTATCACATGGCTTCTTCAATAGATATTTTTCATGAATATTTAAAACATGAAATATATAACTTCTGCAATAGAACTTCAATGTTTGGAATAATCAAATTCAGAACATTTATGAAATTTTAGCATTTTAAACCCAGACATGCTGAAACATAATTAAAAAGGAAAATCGTGATTCAAACCAATCACCCAGCATGTCACAATACAGTTTATGAAAGCAGAAAACATTTTAAAACAGGAATCATGTGATACTGAATTTGACATTCAAGGCTTCAAATGATTTGCACTTAAAACTTCTTCAAATTCATGGAGTTAAATCTTCACTTCAAAGGCAGGGTTACTCACCTCGATCCTTCAGGGTTAGTGCTAAAAATGCGCTTTCCCACTTCCTCTGTAGTTCCTAAGAACAATTCATAAACAATCTCATCAACTTCACATTCACTACAATATCACCTATCGATGCTTCTTAACTTATGCTTAAATTGTATTTAATCCTGACCGATTTACGAATATCCCACAAATTTCGTATGTACTTAATTCGACTCGTATTCTTAGCCTACCACACAATCTAATGTGTTAGGAATTTATTTCATTTTAACTATACTCTTCTGGTAGCTCCATTAACTTTAAATTGATTTTAATTACTTCATATGTCGACGTGCCGTGCCTTTCCTTATTTCGTTTCGATGTACGTGCCTTAGTTTAGTACTTCGGAAATGTTTTAAATTTATAGTCACCTGACTGATGCTATTCATCAAATTTTATGTCTCTTTATTTTAGACACTTCTTTTGGTGGAATGGACTCTACCATTGAGTCCGGAACGTCGAACAAAGTCAATTTAGGCTTTCTTAGAATTTAATTCGCCTTAGGACATGTTAGGGGCAATTTGGTAATTTACACCTTAACTTGTCTAATTTTTTTGGAGTCCTATCTCAGTGAAACGGACCCCACTATTAGACTCAGAATGTTTAAGATAGTCAAAATTCACTATTCATTTATTTAAGTTGAACCTCGTTTGACTCAATTTTGGTACAAGGGCATTTTGGTCATTTTGACATTTTCACAGTTCTTAAATTTTTCGGGACCTCATCTCATGTCGTGCACCTCACCATTAGACTCAGAAGGTCCGAGATAGTAAGAATACATATATAACTCATCTCATTTGGACACCGGGTATTTTTCGACCATTTAATTTAATTAAATAATTTTAATTAAATTAAATTCATTTAATATGATATATTTATATTTAGTTTCCAATTTATGAACGGTCGAATAGGGTGGCACACTGGCCAGCGTGCCACCTCCCTCCCAAAAGACACTGCGTTCGATTCCCAATAGGTGCAATGGCACCTTTTTATTTTCTGATTTTTATTTAATATATAATATATATATATATATATATATATATATCTTTTGGTCCCATATATGGCATACGCGAGTGCGTGGCCGAGTGGAAAGAAGGGGCGCGTGGGCACGTGAGGTCAAGGGTTCAAAACCCCAGAACCGCAAATGTTCCTTCCTCTTTTTAAAAGTTAAAACAGTTTATATATACGTATCAGGCCCCAAAACGACGTCGTCAGTTCTTAATGCGGTGGCAATCCTGAGGACCACCACGTATCCGGGTCGACTCGGTCAAAGCTTTTAAAACCGAGTTAACCCACTGTTGTCTTCCCCATCGAACCCTCCTTGTTGCCCTAATTTCCGAAGCTTAAAAGCTTCAATTTCGTGCGTTTTGGTTCAACGATTCCTCTCTGTTTTCTTTTAAACTTGTTTCTAAGACATTTTGGTAGGTTTTGGCATTTGTTTGAGAAATCAAAACGAGTTCATCAGTTCGGGCCGAAGGTTGATAATCCCACCTGCAACTAGCTCGTACACACTCGTTTCATCACCATTTTTGATTAAACTTGTTTCTGTACGACCCTCATGGGATGGGGATTTAATCTCTATTCTCAAAAACAGGCTTGGTGGTCGATTTTTAAGATGGGTCTTCAAGACCCGAAACCTGCAACTCATGCTTTTATAGTCATTTCTTTGGATTTTTGGTCGCGGTTATATATTTTTGTGACCCTCATGATATCTACTTGAAGCCCCAATACGTCAAACTCGGTTTTATTGTCATGGATTCGGACCTGTTATATGCAAGGTCATCCATGGCTATTTTGTGTACGGCTTGATGTTTTGGTGTGTTTTTTAGTCTATTTTTCATGCCTGGTTCATGTATATATACTTTAAACATCATATATACAAAATCAAACCGAAACAGCCTACATACATGTATATTTTCTAGAGAGAGAAATTGTGGTGTTTAGTGGGTTTACCTCAAATGGTATTCTTCTCTCTCCTTCCTTTTGAATCTCCTCTCTTCCTCTTCCCAGAACTCCTCTCTTTCTCTCTCAGTGACAGAATGAGTGTGAGTCGTGTGTATGCATTGTGTATGTATGTGTATATAAGTATACACTTAGTTAATTCAAACTCTGATTGCCCCAACAACTTGGTTAACTTGTGGCAGTATCCATGCTCAAATTTTTACTGTTTTGGGGCAGGCCATCAATTGGCTGTGGGTTTTGTTTTACCTTGCATGTATATATATATATATATATATATATAATGTAATTGACACTCAAATACACTTGGACACATACATTTCTCACCGACACACACACACTTTTATTACACTTTGGATATTTACATGCCTTCTCATATAAATATATTCATATTTATGTATATATATGTGTGTATATTTATATATATATATATATATATATATTTATAAGGTAAGTTAATTATTTATCTAATACATATACTTTATATATTATTATTATATATATATATACTACCATTAATTTCTTATATTATAATAATTAATTATTTTAAACAATTATTCTCTTAAGTGTATAACTTTTACACTTAATCCTTCGTATCCTCGAAATGCGTGCCCAAATCTCATACTCGTATCGATGACCGGCGGTTGACGTGAAAATATAATTATCACGAAACCTGACAAGTTGGTGATTGCAACGAAAGTGATGTACAGTCGTCCTGAGTTTTTAGGACAGTTACTAAAAATTCATGCGTCGGGTTGAAACCGACCTCGTCACTTAAGGGGTCGATTACTAATTTAATACCAACGGCTTAATAGCCCTTAATTCAGGTCGGGGTGTTACACGTCTCATAAAATGGAACCCGCCATTGGGTTTAGAATGTCCAAAATAGTAAAAATGCACTATTGGTTTGCTTTATTTGGACTTCGTTTGCCCTTATTTATGGCTAGGGACATTTTTGAAATATTCCTTATTTAATATTATTAATTTATTGTAAAATTTTTTTCGGCTGGGCCTTTGTATAATTCCTCAGGAATTCTGGGGTCAAAATTGAATTTTGAACTCTTCCGATCTGAACCAGTGGGTTCAGTTTTAATTTTACTTAACCAGTTCGGTTCTCATTAAGCCAACCGACTTAATCCGGTTCACACGTAATGCTGACGTCAGCATTTTAAATTTAAACCTAACTCAAAATGGCGTCGGTTTATTTATTCGGTGGCAGGTCCCATCGCTTGACACATGTCTCGACTTAACTCGGGTAACTCGATTCCACAGCGAGTCGACCCGTCGTCTTCCCCACCGCCATTACCAGCGTTGCCCTAATTTTTGAAGCTTAATATCTTCAATTTCGAGCCAATTTATTTAGGTAAATTCTTCTGTTTTCACATTAATCCATCTCTGAATCTTTGTTCAAGAGTTTGGCATTCATTTGGAAATCTTGAAACTCGTTCATGCGTTCGGTTTTGAAGTTTGATAGCTGAATGAATAATTTCATAATTCATCCTCATTTCGTCACTATTTTTGATGAGATTTGGCCCTATGTGATCCTTATGACATGGGGATTAAATCCCCATTCTCAAAACCGAGCTTAGAAGTGTAAAACCAAAATTGGGTTTCACGACTTAAACCTACAACTAACGTTTTAGGTTTCATTTCTTGAGATTTTGGATCGCGGTCTATCATTTTTAAGGTCCTAGAATAGTCTAGTTTAGGATCCTATAACCAAAATTTGAATTATCAAAGGTCGACTCAGACCTGTATCAGAGTTTCTGATTTTTTCCTGTTCACTTGTGACTCGATTTTCTCACTCAATTATCTATAGTTTCCTATCATTTCCTGCGTAATTTAAAGCTTAAATTATGCAGAATAAAATCCTACTTTGCATGCTTTAAATTCAAAACAAACTAAACAGAGTTCGACCAAAGATTCACCTGTTTTTTGTCAGTGCTGCCCCAGTTTTCTTCCTCCTTCTCACTTTATCTCTATGCAATTTCCTCTCCCTTTACACGTTTTATTTTTTTCATTCGAGCCGACCTTATGGAGTCAGGTGGGTTGCCATGTGTTGGTTTTACCCCCTTGCATGGAGAACAGCTCACCAAGCAGCCAGTTTCCTCTCATCATTTCCTTTCACATGGAAATCACCTAGAGCAGACATGGAGAGCAGTGCCTACAGCCGTTGGTAACCACTGCTTCTCTTTCTTCACTTGCTAATTGCTTCTAGTCTTCTTCAATTTAATTTTTATTGTTTCTCATTTGTTTGTCCATATGTATATGTATATTAATATACATGGACAGCCGTATACACACACACACACACACAATTCATACTTTAGGTTTTTCATATATATGTATATATATATTTAATTAAATTATTGACATACATGCATACATATTGGATTCACATGTATATTTATATACATGACACACCCTCCATGTTATTGAAATGTGTGTTTAAGATATTAAATTTAATTAAAATAATTATTTAATTAATTAACGAATTATTTTCTTGAATGTGAAAATCTTAACACCAATTTTTTTTCTTAACCTCGTAATAAGTGCCATATGACCAGGTATCCCGGGTCGGGATATTACACTTTATATTCAATACAAGCAATGAAGGATTGGTTTGTCTTTCAAGGAAGACTATCAAATTTCCAAAAGCATTGATTACTGGGTATGAATTCAGTTATTAAAGGTTATTGCCAATTCTGGTTAGAAAATACTTGTTCAATTACTATGACTATAAAATTACAAGTCCCTCTGCTGGGAAGACAGCTATCAGTCCATGCTTTATTGAAGGTTAAAGGGTCTAAAGCCTCAAACTCGATTCATTATCCTTAAAGATTCTTGTTTGATTTAATTGCAAGTTTTAAAGATATGGAACCTGAAGCTATATTGCAGAGTATTAATGGGATAGAACAGTACTGAAGTCTATTGCAAATTATAAAGCTTGGAATGTTATTAACATCCACAACAACTTACAAGTATTGATGCTCTGGAGAAACAATCAACAAAAATGCTTTGAAATATAAAACACACAAGTATAGAAGAAGTCAATTTCATTGATAACTGGTAAAAGAACACATCAGTTCTGGAAGTTTACAAAGAAGCAAAGTAAAAATACAAAAAATTCTAAACTACTGTCAGCCCGAACGAAGAAAAAGTCATTCTGCACCATGTCGTCGTCACTCTCTTCTTCGTTCTCCTCAAATTCAACACACTGCATCCATATTAGCTTGAGTAGGTGCCTCTGCTGAAGGAAGATCGGGAGGGGCTACCTCATCATCATCGTCTCAAACCTCAACCTCACTAGGAGGGACTTGAATGTTGTCAATCCCAGTCAAATCAAGGTCGGGGTACTTTGTGAGGAGCTTGGCTCTAAAGGTATTATACCCATGCTCGATCAACTCTCCACCCATCTCCTCAACTTTAGCCTTCATCTCTGCTTCGGTCTGGGCCTTGGCAGATTCAACTGTGTCTTTGGTCTTCTAGATGGAGGTAGATTAGAAGTCATCAAACCTCTTCTAGAGGTCGTCCAACTTCTAAGCAAGGGAATGCCGTTCAGATTCCATGGTGGATAGGGAGTTCACCACCTCCTTCAACTTCTCCTTGGCAGTAGTGACAATAAATAGACTGGGTTGTCTCCAGCTGTAGCTTGGCCTCATCTAGCTTGGACTGGAGATTATAAATCATCTCCAGGCCTGCAGAAGACTCCATAATGGCAGCAAGGCCATGCATGGTACGCAAAGCAAAAAATAAACAAGTTAGAATAAGTAAAATGTCAAAACGCCAAAAAATAAAGATAGGAGTTTGGAACTTACCTTTAGCTGGAGGGACAGAAGCTCTGTAGCAATCTTCTCTGTATTCTACCCCTTATATTTCTTTGGGCCAGAAGCCCAGAACTCATCAAGTGCCTTCTTTGCTACTAAGTAGCTGGAGTCATTAGGCACTTCAACAGCAGCAGGAGCAGTAACAGTTGCCTTCCCCTTCCCTTTTTGCTTGGTCGGGACCTCAAGGGCATGGAGAAGTGTTGGTGCTGGAGTGGAGGGCCCCCTCACTTCCTCAGTTAGAGTACGATCTGAGGAGTTGGAGAGGAGCCTCCTCCTCTTCACTTGAAGGGGTGGGTCGGCAAGAGAAAAGTTCCCTCCCACCATTTTCTTCTTTTGCTTTAGAGCCCACTTGGACATTAGGGACTTCTTTAGGTTTCCAACCCGGGTCGTCGGTAGGCGAGCCTCCATCAGATTGTTGGTCTGGAAGAGCTTCTGGTACTTCTCCTGGAGGTCAACAGTGAAAATTGACCTCTTCCAAGCACTTTTGTCTACACAGAAGTCACAAGATATAGAGATTAGACAAACAACGAAGGAACAAAAACATGCAAAAATAGAAGCAGAGTTATATTGAAGAGGGGGGGGTCTCACCTTTAAACCTGGTACTCTAGAGAAATGTCAAGGTTTGATCCTGGAAGTCTTCTAGCTCCCATCCTCCTCCCACAAAGAAGTATCACTTCTTCCAGGTCTTGTTGGAAGTAGGTACTGAGGAGAGGGGTTTGAACCCCTTGTCGAAGGACATTTAAAGTAAGCCCTCCGACCTCTGATATTTCAGATCCATATTGTTACGAATCAGGTCAAGGTCTACCTCGACGTTGTTCAGATGTCCTAATACTATGAACCCTAACAAATGTCTCCAATTATTAAGATTAAGGTCGGCAGGACAAATGTAACACCCTGACCCGATTAAATAATCATTAAGTCGCTAATTATTAATTAGTGACCCTTAATAGAATAGTTAATAAAATTTAATTAGGAACAAACGATGATTTAAAATGCCGAGACCTTAATTAATAAGGTCGACTTCGAGGGAAAATAATCCGTGACTACAATTTATAAAATCGATACATGAAGGAGTGAATACTAAATTTAAATTCACAAAAAGGGAAAAGAATAAAATTAAGAGCCAAACAATGCAAAGGCAAAAATAGGAAAAAGTAAGCCAACATTGAGGCCAATGGGTTTTGAACCCTTGTCCAAAATAAATAAAGCAATTAACTCCCAAAAAGAAGCTACTAAGCTACCAACTATTTTATGTTATAAATTACACATGAAATATATATATATATATATATATATATATATACACACACATAAAAGGAATGATCTAGAAAAAGGATATAAAAATAAAATGATTATAAAATACTTTATACATGTATATATACACACGCGCGCATGCGCGTGCCTGCATGATGGCATGCCCAAACAGTAAGTCTATAGAGATAGATATATTCATGCAGGCTACTGCAAGAAGTAATGATGGGAGTACTAAGGTAGTTAAAACAGTGCAGAGCAGGTCTTCTAAACATAGCTATATACATAATAGATACACACACAGGCCATTCGGCCACACCAAAACACACAGAGAGAGAGAGAGAGAAAAAAAGTGAGTGAATGAGGAGGAAGAAGAAGAAGAAGAAGAGGAGAAGGGCTGCATGCATGGCTGCCCTGCCCTGAAGGAAATCACCAACCAAACTGAGCAAGAAGAAGGAGAGGGGAGTCACTGTTAAGGGGTAAAAACACAAAACCCATGTCACAACCCGAAACCCACCCTATGCCGATCTCGTGTCGCGAGGACCAATGGCTGTCCCTACTTTTTTCATTCTTTGTATCAATGATAACAGTAAACACGTAAACATAACATTTAAGTGCGGAAGCCTTATTACAAATATTGTTCAAAGACTGAAAATAAAACTGACAATAAACTAAACATTAACCACTCTTAGGTGGTGAGTACATGGGAGAGACTATTTTATTTTATTATGCTCCTCCACTGTCTCCCTACGCTCCGGAACTCCTTACTGTGGTTCTGTAGCATTTTCACCTAAAAAATATAATCAATGGGATGAGCTAACAAAGCTCAGTAAGTAAAAGCCTATGTCAAATACAGGTTAGGGATTACATAGGAAAACATTAATTCAAAGGTAACATGATAGCCAGTCATGACAACGATTGCAGTTAACAGTAAAGTGCCACAAGGCTAATGAACAGTAAAGCCCAATAACAAGTGTGAGTAACGGTGTGGCATGGATATGGATAAAGCATAATAATCACAATCAACATGAATATTTTCACAATAAAACGGTCATAGTCAAGTACAATTAATGAGAGAACGGTCAATGCATATAAAATACCCTTATAACTCCATATGTAAGAACACCTCCATCACCATATGTCCAATCACAGATTCGACCCGTAGGTCCCGTCAATCGGCTCGTAGATCCAGTCAATCGACTCGAAGGTCCTGTCAATCGATAAAAACACCCCCATCACCATTTGTCCATTCACAATCTCAACATTCAATTACAAATCAAGATTCTATCGTGTATAAGGTATGAAATAACATGACACAAGCATACAATGATAAGCATCATTTCAACGAACCAAATCATGAGATATCAATCAATAGGCCTCTACCAGATAGGACAATATCAATGGTAGGAACAATAACATTGGATACATACATGAGTACAAGTTTTGGCAGTAATAGAAAGATCGTGGCTTGGAAAACCACGTATAAGAGATATGAATTCACTTACACTTTATTCATGTGATCTACCTCGGTATCCCGTAACTTTTCCCTTTTCCCTTTGAGTTCCCTATCATTCAGTAAACACAATTTAGTTTTAATTCCATTTATCAATTTGAACCCTCGCTACTCTAAATATCTCTTTTACTAATTTAGGCTTTTACAGTCTCCAATTGAACTAATTTACCCGAGGCAAAATGGTCATTTACGTGTCTCTATTTTTTGGGTTCTGTTTTCATAATTCGAACTTCACCGTTGAGTCCAGAAGGTTAGAAGTAATAAAAACTCACTATTTATTTAATTAAATCGGAGTCCGTATGACCCACCTTTGATTTAGGACATTTTGGTCATTTTGGCATTTCTACGGGTAATTTTTTTTTTTTTTTGGAACTCAATATTGTGAAACAGACCTCAACATTGAATCCAGAAGGTCCAAAGCAATATGTTTTCATTATTCATTCAACTAATTTACGCGTCAGAATTTAACTTGAAATTGATCAATTTAAACTAGTTTATTAAATTAATTAAGTGTAGCTAATACATATAGTATTTGAGCCCAAACAGACCACATGTGCCTTAGTGGCATACTGGTCCAAGCTTCTCACCCTTTTCCCCCTTGGTCACAGGTTCAAGTCACTGCCCATACAACTTTTTTTTTCATTTCCTTTTCATTTCCTATACAATTGTCAATTGTAAGCCAAATAATGGATAACTTCTCCTTTCCAACCAAACACCCCCCAAACTCAAATTTAAAATTTTACCCATAAAGTAACAGTGTTGGGCAGCCCTCTGAATGGGTGGGTTAGGTTTGACCCAACCAGGTTTGGCCCAAAATCAAGAACAAAATCCCAGCCGCAACATAGCTTCTTCCCACGCATGGCCGTTGGTCTTCTCCGTCAACGGCGACTCGCCGACGACGAATTTTGTCACATCCCCCAGACCCACCCTGTGCGGATTTGGGGCACGTGACAAAGGCCAGTTAGGCACCCATCGGGTTTTATCATTTTTTTTTTTTGAAAGCAAAACCCCGACGGTAATCCTAACAACAGGCCATTCCGATCTAAATCCCAAGCATAATGCATTCGACATATATAATTTAAGCAGCGGAATTTTCACAAGAGAATGCATACATATATACTTGGCAGAGCATTCAGGATACATCATAGTCAGTCCTATCTTAATCAAGATTACAAAACAGTTTCACCACAAAAGGTCATAATCTGTTCAGTTACACAAAAAGTACAAAAATGGTATAGATTCACAAAAATGGGTTATCATTTTATCTAGGGGTCTCCAACATTTTCCCCCTAAGTCCTGAACTTGCTAAACCTGTCCATCTGAGAGTTCCCCTGAAATTATTAAAATAATGGAATGAGCTTTAAAAAGCCCAGTGAGTAACACAGATATCCAGGCAAGAGTTTCGAATTCAATCTTTGCTTAAATCACATGGTAATTAAATCAGTTTGGAATTAATAGTTCAATAAATCCAAGTCAAGTTCAATAGATCAAAAAAGATAAACGGTTCAGGGTGCTAGCATATCAATCAGAAGTATAGTTAATCATTTGAGAAACTAAAAACCATATCATCGGTGATAAAAGCATGCATCTAAAACAATTGCATTTAAAACATATGATATTTGAAACAATTTAACAGATCAAGGAACAGTAACTAAACAGTGTCAGAAGTTACTCACAAAGGACAGACAGTGAATCAAAATATAGTACAGTGTCAGGAGTTACTCACAAAGGACAGACAGTGAATCAAAATATAGTACAGTGTCAGGAGTTACTCACAAAGGACAGACAGTGAATCAAAATATAGTACAGTGTCAGGAGTTACTCACCTTCAATATTTGAGTTTGAAGCTATGAACGGAGCCTTCTTCTTTTCTCCTTAAGCCTAAAACAATTTATAGAGATTTATCAACTCATGACCTTAGACTGAGTAAGTCTACCCTATGATGGGTTTCATGGAACTAACTTATAGTGGCTAGTTCATAGGTCTTACCTCTTAAGCATTTGGCTTAGGGTTTCAGTGTCTTCACACATTTATCGGTTCTGATTTTCATTATATGGACCTAACCGTTGAGTTCGGAAGGTCGGAGAAAGTCAATTTAGACTCTCTCGGCTTTTAAATCTGGGTTCGGGTATATCAGGGGTATTTCGGTCATTTTGCCGTCACAAAATTTCTGTCTCGGATTCGTTATCTAATCATGTATATAATCTCACAAGTGTCAGGTCTACCACTGGTATTAATTCCGTTTTAATCGGACTTCATTTGGGCCTTGTACAGTGTCAGGGGTATTATGGTAATTTCATATGTCATATTTTTCGGTACTCTATTTGCTATTACGGACCTCACCATTGAGTCCGAAATGTCCAACATAGTTAAAATGGACTATCCTTCAGTGTAATTTGGCCCTACGTGTCATTAGGGGCAGTACGGTCATTTACCCTTTACATGTCTGTATTTTTTGGGACTTGGTTTCACAAATCGGACTCAGCCATTGAGTCCGGAATGCCCGAAATAGTAAGATTACACTATTCAATTATTAAATTCGGACTTCGTTTGACTTGTTTAAGGTCTAGGGGCAATATGATAATTATCCCCTTTTAATAAAATAATTAAATAATTATTTTATTATTTTATTTAATTTTTCAGGGGTATAATTGCAAAATATTTTCAAAATCTGGGCCTTAGTGTAATTCTGTTAAACAGTGGGGGTCAGTTTGTAAATATTTAAAAGTTCAAAACTAAACCAAAGGGTTCAGTCTCTTTGCAACTGAACCGGTCCGGTTCAGTCCGGTTCTGACCGGTTGGTCATACTGCTGACGTCATGATGACGTCAGCCCTAAAATAATTTAAAAACCAGTATTCCAAAACGACGCAGTTTAATTAATGTGGTGGCCGTCTCCTGGACAGACACGTGTCCTAGTCGACTGGGCCAACTCGACTTGACTCGATCAACTCGGTCGAGTCAACTCTGTCTTCCCCATCGAATGACTCGGAGTTGCCCTAAGTTTCTGCAGATTTTCACTTCCATTTTCGTGATGATTTGGGCACGGTTTCTTGCTGTTTTCGACTCCATTCGGTTTCTGTATTTTATACCAACCATTTAACATCGATCTCAAGCATCGAATCACTCTAACAGGTTCTGTTTTCAAGAGGATAACCGTGACCTGTAACACGATCTAGCATCCTCATTTCTCAACCATTTTGTGTATGGTTTGAAGCTAAGTGACCTACAGACCATAAGGATCAAGACCCTATCTTCATTTTTCAGTTTAGTCTCGTGTTTTAACGGATTGGATTTTAAACCCGTAGCTTTATTTTCAAATTCAAGGGGCTGTGGTGAGTTCTAGAGTCGCGGCTCATGGTGTTTAAGGTCCCCTTGGGGTCTATTTTAGGTCTCAACATGCAAAATCCCAAACGGTTATGGTCGAATCAGACCTGGTGCTTCAAGGTCCTTTAATGGAGGTTGGTTTCGGGTTTCATGGTTTCATGGCCTATCCGACACCTCTAAACCATGCAATACACTCAGAATAATTCCTAGGATCAAGAATAAAACATGCATACAGTCTAATTCTATCAAACAGTTCCAAAATTTACAAAACAAGAATTGAAGATAATTTGGAACTTTACCTTCACAGTGCTGTCTCTCTCGGTTATGGCTCGACCCAGACCTCTCACAGTGTCCCTCGACTCCCTCAGGTCATGCACTTCAACTTCAAGCCCCCCCCTCTCCTTGCACCTTGAATGGCCAATCTTCCTCAATGCCCTTGCATGCAAAGCTTCCTTTCCTTCTCTCTCTACACTCTCACTCTCACCAAACCCCACGTACACACACAGTTTACACAATCTCTGAAATTTCAGAATTCTCTAAAGAGAGAGTTGATGCAAGTTATGGCATTTATATATTATAGGTTTATATACATATAGGGCTATACACATATACATATATATAAGTATATCTCTGCCCTTAGTGGGGTTAGTGGGTGTTGACTGATGGAGGTGATGGAGGGCTATGATGAAGGGAATGCATGCAAGGCCATTGGCCAATTTGGGTGGTGGCTTGGGCAAGATTATAGGTTATATACATATGTTGCTGTATACATGCACAAAGTAACCAACAGCGTAGTTGGTAACTTTTTGGGACAGAATTTTTACCTTGGTAGGTCAAGGGTTCAATTCCCCTTGGCCTCCCAAGTGACCATTTTCTCATATTTTTCTGGTTAAGGCCCTGTTTGGTTGCCGCGGAATTCCAGTTTCACTGTTTTGGCCTTAACTTTCAATCCGTAACTCCTTTTTCAGTGCGGTTTCTTTCTGTCACTTCCTACTCAGAATATCTTTCATTGACCATGGTCCAATGTCGGTTTTTATTTTCTCTAGTTTCCCATAATTAGCTAATTCAAGTTTTATAACTATTAAATAGACATTAAATTAGCTAAACCTGACATTTCATTCCCAAAATAGTTTCCCATATACAAAACATGTCAGTTAAGTAATTTGGGGTGTTACAAATTTTCTTGCATTTTTCAGTGGGGTTCATACCTACAGGTCATGGGCAACTCAAATCTACCCTCATTGTTTTGATCTGAGTGCCGGATCTCCCCTAAAATAGGGAAAATCGCAGCTCCATCGGAGCTGTGCGGTTTTTCGGTAGCCCTGTTCTCCTCTATTTTCCCACCTTTTTCTCTACTGTTTTGGCCATTTTTCCTCCCATTCAATTCTTTCACCTCTTAGGAATGATCCCCCAATGTTTAAACCAAGTTCAACGCAACAAAATTACACAACCTGATTTTTTTTCCTTCCTTGTACATGACATTTTTCTCACTTCTATAAATGGCATTTTCCTCACTTGTTTCTGGTTCATTTTTCTTGATTCAAGTTGCAATATAAACCCAATTCCATGCTTAATAAGATCCTAAAATTACATTTATCATGCTTCTAAAAATTGAAAACAGAAAGCTAATGCTCTCACCCTTTTCCTGTTGTGCCCCAGGTTGTTCGGCCCCTCTCCCTTTGCTTCTTCTTCCTCTATTTTTCCTTCTCTACCCACATTCTACTTCTTCCTCCCTTATTCCCTCCTGCGCACGGCGCTATCTCTTCTTTCTTCTTCTTCTTTTTTTCTTCCTGCTTTGGTGCCGCACTACCCGGCGCCGCTTCCTTTTTTTTTTTTTTTTTTTTTTTCTGTCTTTAGTTTCTAACACATGGCATACTTCCCATTTAAATTTAAAACCATCATCTCTCTCTCTCTCTCTCTCTCTCTCTCTCTCTCTCTCTTAATCCCTTCGGTTACGCAACCCCTTAACAATCCTATCCTTATCCATTTTAAATTCAAATTCTTCAAATCCTAACTCACATCTCATTCCCTTAGCTACTTCTATGCATATATATATATATATATATATATCTACATATAACACACGCACACACTACCCACTTTATATATATACAATACACATGGAGGCATATATATATATATACGTGTATAAATAGTAAACTTTTACTTTTATTTCATTTATTTCAATTTTTACTTTTATTATTATTTTATTTTACCTTAAATTTTATTTTTTATTATTTTTCTTTATCTTATTTTGAATTTCATTTTTATTTTGACATCCATTTGTGGTTTGCTCGACCATCGCCCAGAAATGATCCGTACTTCTGTAACTATTGATCTTCATCCGTCCATTTTATTCAATAGAAAAACAATAGGCTTTATTCAATTCGGTTTACATGGCTCGACCGGTTACAAATTGGGTCAGGATATTACATTCTGCCCCCCTTAAATTGAGTTTTGTCCCCAAAACTCGAATGTTCGTAGAAAGATTTCTTTATATAGGGTTCACAGTTCTTTTGTATTCCTCTTTGTTTTAATTTAATAGTGAATTTTGAAAGTCAAGGATTGACCTTTTAACTTCCTCGGGACTTTTAACTCATTGTCTCCAAATTATAGTATTAACATCTCCATGCTTATTTCCTTAGGTTCTCAGATCTATGGCTAGGGATCTATTACTTCCATTACTCACCCTGAGTCATCATTTTCTGTAACTTGACTACTTCCCTTTGTTACCCGTATCTTGACTAGTTCCATGTCTAGTCATTATATTCATCTCATTTGGTATTAGGTCATGATTACCTTACTAATCATGGTCTGTCAACTTCCATTGACATCGTATGGCATATCATGTGCCAAGTAAAGGTATTTAGTACCTCGATCTTTTCTTTTCGATCCGTTTCTTTGATAGTGGTCATAGGAAGTCAATGGTGTAACTAGCCTACACCACTTCTATGGTTAGAGTGTCTTGGGTTTGTCACTCAAGTACTTTAAGTTTTACCAACGACAGAGTATCATATTCCCTTTTGTTTTCATGAGCATTTTTTTCTTGTGCCAGGACAATTTACTTGTATTCGCTTTGCATCACAACATTTATCCCCCGCACGGGTGACCTCAATTTATTCAAATTTTCCATTTGTGATTTCTCAGTCAAATGTTCATTTCTTGATGATTTATCAATCCTCTTTTCATTTCATTTTGTATTATTCATTAGCATTCCTGCCTTTGTTTCCAGATTCGTGCTTATCCTTTTATGATTTAGAGAGATTGAGGAAATCAGTTCCTTCCTTTGTTTTCACATTATAGGCAGGTGCTTTTTACCATTGCTCTTTTCATAAGTTTTGATTCCTCATCCCTTCATAGATCAAGGTATGGTACATATACTTAGAAAATTTTAGGGTAGTCTTTTACCCCAGTCACTGATTCTTCATGTAATAGTCTACTCCGAAAGCACTTTTAATGGTATTATCATGTTTGGTTTACCTTAAATTTTCACATCGTTTGATCAATTCAAATCTCAAAGTCTAATGGATTTTTAATGTTATAACCATTATCATGATTTCACTTATCCTTGTTCAGAAAAGTTGTTCAACTATCTCATTTCTTATACTCGTCATCATATTCAGTTTTGCATTATATGTTACATTTTTTTTCAGTCGTCATTCAACCCCTTTTTTTTTTTCAAATTTGTTCTTTCAAGAACTTATTCAACCGTATAGGGACTTCTTTGTACAGTCTGTGACTTCATATCATTTTTCAAGATTGTTCACATCAACTAGCCATCCTATCATTTTATCTTTACATTTGACATTCAAAGTTTATCACGACGATATCAAGTTTTTCCCATCATGGAATTTCCCTACTTCTTTAGTTTCACAATTCAGTTATTCCCACTTTCTACCTCTATCTCAATTATTCTCGTAACCCAAAAAAATTAGTTATCACTTTAGCACAGACGTTGCCCTCACCAGTTTTTCTAGCCATTATGCTACAATTTTTTCGTCTCTTTAATTGTTAGGTCACGTAAATCCTCAAACATTATTCAACGTCATCAATCATTTATCTTTTGAATTAGATTCAGCTAACCCAATAAAGTACTCCCTACAATTGGGTCATATTGTCACCTAGATCAACAAGATCTATTGAATTTTTTTCCTAACGATCATTTGTCACATGTCAATCTCTTTTTAGAATTATCACATTTCATAATATTTACTTAATAGTCTCATTCAATCGATATTTGCCTCCCAATAATCCATTTGTCTTTATCCTATATAACCCATTCAAGAATCCTCATAATTCGATATGTCATCAATCCATCTAGAGTCTCAAACTCCTTACATCACTATTCATTAAGTCTTCCTCAGACGATCTCGCATATATATTGTGATGACCTGGAACCCACCCTGTGCGGATCCCGAATTGCGACCACTACCCTTCGGCCCAAGGGTCGTCAAGTGAGGCTCAAGTAAGCGGCGGCGCAGCTTGTGTTTGCGGAAGCGTGACAAAAACTTTTTCTTTTCTTCTCTTCTTTTAAATTTTTCGCACATCTGCTCGGTACGGTTGCTTCTTCTTCTTCTTCGTAGTGGTAAACAAATATTATACATTCAGAGCTACTAAAAATTTAAAGTTACACCTATTACTTAATCGTCTACCCCTCGGGGCTAAAGTACATATTTGTCTAAACTTACTACAACAAAATTTGACCAACTATAGGCCCCTAGTACTTCCAAAATTCTTAATCAAAATGGAGCTACCAATCACCAATCCTCAAATTGCGCAAAGCTCCTATTCATCATCATTACTTGAAAAATGTTAGGGGAATGGGATGAGCTTCAATAAGCCCAATGAGTAATTCCAGTACCTTGTCATGGGTTTTCAACTAGTAGTGGGTTAGTTATAGAAAAAAAATTCACATAAACATACAGAACCAATTGTACATATACTTCAGAAACAGAAAATAGAATTCTTCAAAAAATATAACGTGAAGCATACAAGGCATTCAGGCTAGGCACATGTTTCAATAATCACAGAATATAAAAATCTTCAAATCACGTAGCATGATGCATTTTTAAAGCATTCAATAAAGCATTTAATATGCAATAGACTAGTAAACAAGTGCAGAATGGCCTATTTGAAAGGCAAGGAAATAATTTGAAATCCTTTTTATGAAAATAGGAGGATGCAAATTTCTTCTTCTTCAAAACTTCAAAACAGAGGGTTATATAAAAACTTGATTCAGGTAAATGGGGGTTTAAAAACTTGCTACCATTTCTGAAAACATTTCATCTTTTCACTTTGATTTGGGGAAATCCGTTTCGAACCAGATTCCAATCTTACTTTTGAGAGATCTCACGCTTGAGGGATCAGATCCTATTACCTGGCATTCTTTTGAATTGAGGACCGGAAGGGAGCTCAATAATTTGCGATGCTTATGCATCATTATCTTGCAAAACTTTTCAATTCTTCACTGATGCTTTTCAAAGAGCATTGAAAACATGGTTTCTTCAAATATGTGCTTTTCACTAGCATTAAAAACATGACTTTTCAAGAAAAGCATTTATGAGCATCTAAAAACATTGCTTCTTCAAGAAATGCTTTTGATGAACATTTAAAAACGTGACTTCAATAAAAAGAATGAATTTTCATGAGTATTCAAAACATGGACAATTTAACGGAGTTTTTAAACACTTAGAGGACAATACTTGAAACTTTTCCCTTTTCCCTTTGAGTTCCCTATCATTCAGTAAACACATTTTAGTTTTAATGCCATTTATCAATTTGAACCCTCGCTACTCTAAATATCTCTTTTACTAATTTAGGCTTTTACGATCTCCAATTGAACTAATTTACCCGAGGCAAAATGGTCATTTACGCGTCTCTATTTTTTGGGTTCTATTTTCACAATTCGAACTTCACCGTTGAGTCCAGAAGGTTTGAAATAATAAAAATTTACTATTTATTTAATTAAATCGGAGTCCGTATGACCCACCTTTGATTTATTATATTTTGGTCATTTAGGCATTTCTATGGGTAATTTTTTTTTTTCGAAACTCTATCTCGTGAAATGGACCTCTCCATTGAATCTAGAAGGTCCAAAACAATATGTTTTTATTATTCATTCGACTAATTTATGCATTAGCATTTAATTTGAAATTAATCAATTTAAACTAGTTTATTAAATTAATTAAGTGTAGCTAATACATATAGTATTTGAGTCCAAACAGACCACATGTGCCTTAGTGGCACAGTGGTCCAATCTTCTCACCCCTTTCCCCCTTCGTCATAGGTTCAAGTCACTGGCCATACAATTTTTTTTTTTTTCATTTCCTTTTCATTTCTTGTACAATTGTCAATTGTAAGCCAACCAATGGATAGCTTCTCTTTTCCAACCAAACACCCCCCAAACTCAAATTTAAAATTTTACCCATAAAGTAACAGTGTTGGGCAGCCCTCTGAGTGGGTGGGTTAGGTCTGACTTGTCACACCCCAAAACCCACCCTATACGGATTTAGGGCATGCGACCGGCCAATTAGGCACCCATCAGATTTTTTTTTTTTTTTGAAATTAAAAAGCTGACAGTAATCCTAACCACAGGCCATTCACTGGTAACTTCCAAGTATAATGCATTCAATACGTATAAGTTAAGCAGCGGAAATTAACATGGAGAATGCATATTCACTTGGCAGAGCAACTAGTTATATCCATAGTTGATATTACAAAGTTTGATTACAAAATCATGCCAGTACGTTCGGTTATACAAAAATATCCAAAAGTAGGAGGGGATACAAAAATGGAATTAAGTTTGTAAGTTTTCAGATTAATCCCCTAGGTTCCCAGTCGGCTAATCCTGGCCGCTAGATCCTTCACCTGAAAAATGTTAGGGAATGGGTTGAGCTTCGAAAAGCCCAATGAGTAACACAGGTTCCCTGTCATAGGTTTCAAAACCAGTTCTTGTTTATAAATCACACGGATGGTTCAGGACATTTCAGAAATAACAGTTCTATAATCCACTTAAATACAATTTAGTAAAACAGAATCAGACAGGTAGGATGTCAATGTATTAAACAGGAGTATAGATAATGAAATCAAGGAGCAGGACAGATCAGTACTGAGCGGAACAGAACAGCAAAACAGAATAATGACAATTCGACAATGCAGTATACTTATGTCATACCGCTCAAGACTAGAATGGTACCAAGAGTAAGACGCAACAGTACTGGAACAAGTTTGGAACAACTATACGTATATAACAGAACAGAACGAAAAAGCCAAACAAAGTAAAAACATGCATTTAAGTATATGCGTTCAAATAGTGTAGTATATATAAGTCGTTACAGTAAATCAAAATACAGTAACTAGATGGTGTATCTTATACACCAAGTCAAAAGTTCAAAGTTACTCACCTTTAAGTCTCGAAGTGAGGGTTACAGTCTGTGCCTTCCTCTCTCTTTTAAGCCTAAAATAATTGAAATTCCATCAATTTGTGATCTTAATCTATTCTTAGGCTATATAAGTCTATCTCTGTGATGGGTTCTATTTATTCAGAATTGGACTAACTGATAGTTGATTATGGATGTTACCTCTGAAGCATCTCATTTAGGGTCTCAGTATTTTCCCTTTATTCTTCCTCTTTTTTAGCCAACCTTCTTGCGGTTGCCTCTTCCATTAATTGTCCTATTGGGACGATGGGAGTTTTGTAGATAAAGGGTCTAACGGAGACGATCTCAGTCGATTTAGCAATCCTTATCTTCCGGGCAATTACCTTTTGTTGCCATAGCAGGTCTTCCATGCATTCCTGCTGTTTTCTGTCTATTGCCCTTTGAGCTTTTGTCATGATTGTAAATTCCTTTGGTTTCTTATCCTTTCCCTCCATGACAGTCTATGTGGGGTTTTTACCTAGAACATAATTTAATGTGTCAAGATGAATTTCATTTAATTTAATGCTCTTCTGGTAGTTTCATGACTTCACGTATTTTTTTTGTATTTGTTTTCGTAATATGGACCTTTCCATTGGGTCCGGAACGTCGAAGAAAGTCAATTTAGACTCTCTCGGCTTTTGATTTGGCTTCGGAGTACATCAGGGGTATTTTGGTCATTTTATAGTTGTGAAATTCTGACTCCAATTTGTCATTTAATCATGTGTACAGTCTCACAGGTATCTGGGTCCCTATTGGTGTCAGTTCCATCCCAATCGGACTTCGTTTAGTGTTAGGGGCATTTTGATAATTTTCTCATGTTGTATTTTTCGGTACTTCATTTGCTAGTACAGACCTCACCGTTGAGTCCGGAGCGTCCAACATAGTCAAAATGGACTATCTTTTGGTGTTATTTGGTCCTAGGTATCATTTGGGGTAGTACAGTCATTTACCACTTACGTGTCTGTATTTTTTGGGACTTGGTTTCACAAATCGGACTCTACCGTTTAGTCCGGAATGCCCGAAATAGTAAAAGTACACTATTTATTTATTAAATTTAGACTTCGTTTGACCTATTAATGACCTAGGGGTAAATTGGTCATTTTACCTAATTAATAAAATAATTTATTTTATTAATTATTTAATTTCCAGAGGCTTAAATGTACAAATTTTCCAGAAACTAGGCCAAAATATAAATATGCAAAACAGTTGGGGTCAAATTGAAATTTTCAAGAATATCAAACTAGACCGAAAGGTTTAGTTGGCTTTTAAGTGAACCGGACTGAACCAATCCGGTTTTAACCGGTCCAAGGCATAATGCTGACGTCATGATGACGTCAGCCCTAAGGTTTAGAATTTAAAATTACTTACATCAAAACGGCGTAGTTTCGGTTTAAATGGTTTTAACCGTTTCTCGGTTGGGTCGAGGCTCGGCCCAAAACCCGGTCCATGACCCGACCCGTACTGTTCATCGTCCCCATCATTTAGGGTTACTGTAGCCCTAGTTGCAGAAATTTTCCTATTTATTTTCATAGGTTTTTGGCCACGGTTTCCTACTGCTATCCATTCTATTGCATTTTTGGAAGCCTAACCAACATTCTAACATTCATTTGAGGCATCAAATCGAGCTCAAATGGTTCTGTTCAAGAAGAATAACTGAACCTGTAACTGGTTCGTAAATGCTCATTTCTAGTCCAAAGTCCATGGGTTTTGGTTTGTTACGACCGCAATAGCAAGGAGGTTCAATCCTCATTCCAAAAACATAGGATAATGGTCTATCTTAAGAGTTGGGATTTCAACCCGTGACCTGCAACTTTGTTTTCAATGGTCTTAACCTGAGTGTTGGGGTCGCGGTCTACATTTTTTAGGACCCTCTTGAGGTCTATTTCAAGTTCGAGTTGTCAAGAATGATTTTCCTAAAGGTCATTTCAGACCTGCTCTAACAGAGGTCATCAATGGCAGTTTTATATGGGTTTTAGTGTTCTAGGCTGTTCCAGTGGTCTAAACTCATGCATTAACCCAGATTTTTACAGTCTAACTATCATGCATGCAGTTATAATCCAAAATATACCAAAACAGTGGAGGAAATTCAAAGAGAAAATCTTGGGTTCTGGTTTTTACCTTGTACAGTGAATTTCCCTCTCTATTCATGGCTCAAGAAGAGACCTCAGTGGGTTGGCCTTGTCCCAGTCGTGTAGTCCTCAGTTCTTCTTCCTTCGCTCCTTCAACAGCCACCCACAAGCATGCACACACTTGCCTTTCTCTCTCTAACTCACCCTCTCTCTCTCTCTCTCTCTATATTTCAGACCTTGCACATACACTCTCTGATTTCCCTCTTCCCACCACAACAATATATCACACATGCATTTGTTTGTTGATTTTAAGATACGTAATCATTTGGTTGCATGTAAATTGGTTGGGGGAGAGGTGATCAAGTGCTGAAGTAAGGTGATGATGGGGCTAGGGTACATAGGCTGAGGTAGTGGTGAGGTGTTGCATGTATGGCCATTGGCCAGTTTAGGAGGTGGCCTTGGCTGAATTGGTTTTAAATATAATTTGTTGTATTTTCATACACAAAGATGCTATCAGCCCACTTGGTAATTTTTTAGATGCATAAGGACTTGCCCACTTGGTCAAGGGTTGGCCTCATTTTGGGCATTTTCTCCCCATTTGGGCTTATGCCCTGTTTGGCTGTCACAAAAATCCGTTTTGGCTATTTCCTCCCTAACTTCTTTTCTGTTGCTCCTTTTTCTACGCGGTTTCTTCTGGTCAAAACCTATTCAGGTTAGCTTCAGTGTCCAAGGTCTAGTGTCAGTTATTATTTTCTTAGAATTTTTATAATTAGCTAATTCGAGTTTCACTAGTGTTAAAAATGGAGTTTAAACAGTCAAATACCACATCAGATTCCAAAAAGGGTTCCATTACATTAATTAATCGGGAATTAAGTCTAGGGTGTTACATGACCTGTCACGACTCGGAAGCTGGCCTCTTCGGATTAAGGATCGCGACTGCCACCCTTCGGCCCGTGGGCCATCGGGTGAGGCTCATTAAGCAACGGCGCCGAACGGCTGTGCGATAGGGCCAGAACTGGAAAATTGTGGAAGCGTAAAAAACTTTTTCTTTTCGTACGCCCGCTTGGTACTGTCGCTTCTTCTTCTTTTTTGGAGTGGTAGAAAAATGATATACAATTCAAAGCATATTAAAAATTTTAAATTTATACATTTTACATATCCATTGCCTCTTGGGATTAAGTACATATTTGTCCAAAATTTACATCAAAATTTGGCCAACTACGGGCCTTAGAACTTCCAAAATTCCTGATCAAAATGGAGCTGCCAATCACCAATCCTCAAATTGGGCAAGGCTCCCATCCATCATCACCACCTAAAAAATGTTGGGGAATGGGGTAAGCTTAAAAAAGCCCAGTGAGTAATTCTAGTACTTTGTCATGGGTTTCAACTAGTAGTGGGTTATTTATAAAAGAAGGTTCATATCAACATACACTACCAATTGTACATATACTTCAGATACAGAAAACAGAATTCTTCAAAAAGATAGCACGAAGCATACAAGGCATTCAAGCTAGGCACGTACTTCAATAATCGCAGGATACAAGAATCTTCAAATCACGTAGCATGATGCATTTTTAAAGCATTCAATAAAGCATTTAATATGCAACAGAATTTATAAATATGTGCAGAGTGGCCATTTGAAAACCAAGGAAATAATTTGAAATCCTTTCCATGAAAATAGAAGGATGTAAATTTCTTCTTCTTCAAAACATCAAAGGGTTATATAAAAACCCATTTCAGGTAAATGGAGGTTTAAAAACCTGCTACCATTTCTGAAAACATTGTCATCTTTTCACTTTGATTAGGAAAATCCATTTCAAACCAGATTTCGGTCTTACTTCTGAGAGATCTCATGCCTAAGGGCTTAGATCCTGCTACCTGGCATTCTTCTGAATTGAGAACCTGAAGGGAACTCAATAATTTGTGATGCTTATGCATCATTATCTTACAAAACTTTTCAATTCTTCACTGAAGCTTTTCAAAGGGCATTGAAAACATGGTTTCTTCAAATATGTGCTTTTCACGGGCATTAAAAACTTGACTTTTCAAGAAAAGCATTTATGAGCATCTAAAAGCATGGCTTCTTCAAGAAATGCTTTTGATGAACATTTAAAAACATGACTTCAATAAAGAGAATGAATTTTCATGAGCATTCAAAACATGGACAATTTAACAGAGGTTTTAAACAGTTGTAGGACAGCACATGAAACATTTAACACATGAGTCTCAAGAATTTAAATCACGATGTACAGGAATTTATTAAAGCATAGATGGAATAAAAGTAGTTAATTCAAGTGGCATTTAATAAAATTGACATTTACATGGACATGCGGAAAATAACGTATCATCTGTCAAAAATATCAAGTTGTAGATTTTGCATGCCATGTTAGAAAACGATAGTATAAAGCATATAAATATGAGAATTTAAATTAATAAGTATTGCAGATATTTTAAACATGAAAACACTTCAGAATATTTAAACTTCAATTTACTTCAGAATCCATGGAGATTAAAAACCTCCACTTCAAAGTATAGGATTACTCACCTTGATTCCCCCGGGTTTGCACTATTGGTAGGCATTTCCCTTTCCTTTGTAATTCCTAAAAATCAAATTTATCAAGACTTCAATTAATTCCTCATTTACTTCAAATCATCTCTAAATTGATGCTCTTTATTTAATCTTAGACCCGACGTATCCTAATTTCCTAGGATTGGTCTTACCGGTCTACTTGTGGTGACTTAATAAATTTTTATTTTTCACGTGACTTATTTTTCAGTACTTATTATGGTATTATGGACCTCACCGTTGGGTTCAGAACATTCGAAGAAAGTCAATTTAGACCCTCTCGTCTTTTTATTTGGCTTCGGGCATATGCAGGGGCAAAATGGTAGTTTACTTTTCTTGCTCCGGACCTATCGTGGTCCTCAGAATAATCTACATATCTCATACGTAAATTTTTAAGTCTTTTGGACTTCATTTGATATCTGCTTTTGATCATAGGGACACATCGATCATTTCTTATTTTGTACGTTGATTGTCCCGGAGTCTTATTTAGCTCCTAAATTTTCATACTTATGCTTATGACAGTTAATTTTTTACCTTTGCTTGTATTTCTCATACTCAGGGGTATTTTGGTCATTTATATTTTATGACATTCTGACCTCGAATCATTATTTAGTCATATATACAAGTTCACAATTGTTTGGGCTTTTATTGGTATCAATTTCGTCCAATTTGGACTTTATTTGGGCTTCGTATTATATTAAGGGCATTTTGGTAAATTTTAACTCTTGTGGTGGGACCACCACAGAGTCCCCGGATGTCCAATCTGACATTTTCATTGTGTTCGGAATGTTTAAAAATGTTAAGATAGCCTTTTCCGGATCTCAATTTGGACTTTATTTGCTTTATTTATGGCCTAGGGGTAAAATTGTCAGTTTACCTTGTTTATAAAATAATTTATTTATTTTCCAGGGGTATATTTGCATAAAAATACCAAGGATTGGGCCAGAATACAATTCTGTAGGACTGTTGGGGTCAAATCATAAATAAGTAGAGTTCTGGTTCAATTCTTTTCATTTAATGAGTGGACCGAAGGGTTTAAAAACCTAAACTCTAGACCAGACCTGCAGCATCATGAACCAATCGGTTCATTGGACCATACAGAACCGGAATAACATAGCCCTATTATCTCCCTTATCCGTGTTTAGGTTAGACCTGAATTCCCAGTTCTAATTTATTACCACTGCAACCAAACAAAGGGAATTCACTTAAATTTAACCCTTAAACAACGTCGTCCCACTTAAACCATTTGTGCAACGGGTCGGGTCCCAACCCGAGACCGACCCACCCACTGTTCATCTTCTTCCTCTCTTCACCACTGTGTTGCCCTAGTTCGTTGCTTTCCATTTTTTCAAATTTTGTGAATTTTAAGGGATTGATTCTCTCTATTTTTGGGTGATTCTAGTTTCTTGGTGTCCTAGCAACACCTTGGCATCCATTTGAGAGCTCGATGTGAGCTCACAATCGCGCTTGAGGGTTCGGTAGTTAAGACCTGCAACAGGGTTATACATGTTCGTTTTTGACCAAAATTTCATGGGGTTTTCTCTGTTGTGACCTATTAGTCATAAGGTTCAAGCCACCATTCTCAAATTTCAATTTTAGTGTCGATTTGTGAGATTGATCTTCATGACCCGAACCTGCAACTCTAGTTTTAGGGCTCATTTTTTAGCCATTTCACTTGGTTGTTGTTGCCATTGTAAACCCTATAGCATCTAGTTTAAGTCCCAATGTATGACAGGCAATTTTCACTAAGTGAGTTCAGACCGACCTTGAGGTTGGCTGTCAATGGCGGTTGGGGTTTGGGTCACTGTTTTTAAAACTTTCTAAGTCTCCTAACTTGGCTTCTTTTCACTCTTCCTCACATGATGCGGTGATTTAAGGCCATGCATGCAAAAAGGAAACCCAAAACAATTGTATTCATAGATAGATTTTAGCGAGAGAAAAAAAATGGTGAGTTGAAATTTTTACCCTGCAGTGGATTGCAGGGTAAAAATTTCAACTCATTTGGTTTGGATTGTGATTTCCTTTAGGTCAGGCAGCCATGCACACAGCCCTTCCTTCTTCTTCTTCTTCTTCTTCTTCTTCTCTCTTCTTCCTCTCTCTCTCTCTCTCTCTATCTATCTCACTTTCTCTCTCTAGGTTTCTCTCTCTAGATGCAGACTTGCACACACCTTCACTCTTGTATTCTGATTTTCTGATTTAAGGTTACACACACGCAACACAGATATATAGTATCACTCATTTTATTTGTTTTATTTTAAAAGTAATTCTTTTGGTTGCATGAAAGGCCATTGCCTAATTTGGGAGGTGGAGCCTTGTTATTGAATGCATATATACATATAATTTGCAATATAAAACACAATTAGGTGGGCAGCCCAAGTGGCTACTTTTTGGGCTTTAAGACTTTGCCTATTTTTGGGTCAAAGGTTCAAAACCCATTGGCCTCAATTTGGGGCTTATTTTTGCTATTTTCTCTTTTGTGCCTTGTTTGGCATTTAATTTATTTATTTTAAATTTTTGCATTATTTTCTACTTTGTGATTTTAAATTTAATATTTACTCTTTCATATACCGATTTTATAAATCGTAGTCGTATTTTATTTTTTTCCCAGAGTCAACCTTGATTTTTAAGGTCTCGAAACTATTTTTAGAATTATCGTTTGTTTCTCGATTAAATTTCTTAATTATTCTTTTTAAGGTCACTAATTAATAATCAGTGACTAAATTTTCATTTAATCGGGTCGGGGTGTTACATGACCCGACCCGGTTTCGCCCAAAATTAAGAACAAAATCCCAGTCGCAACGCAGCTTCTTCCCACGCATGGTCGTTGGTCTTCTTCATCAATAGCGACTCGTCGACATGAATTTTCTTGCATTTTTCAGTGGGGTTCATACCTATAGGTCATGGGCAACTCAAATCTAGCCTCGGTTTTTCGATCGGAGTGCCGGATCTCCCCCAAAATAGGGAAAACTATAGCTCCACCGGAGTTGTGCGATTTTCTGGTAGCCTTGTTCTCATCCATTTTCCCACCTTTTTCTCTACTGTTTTGGCTCATTTTTCCTCCCATTCAATTCCTGCACCTCTTTGGAATAATCCCCCATTGTTTAAACCAAGTTCAACACAACAAAATTACACAACCTGATTTTTTTTCCTTCTTCGTACATGGCATTTTTCTCACTCTGTAAATGGCATTTTTCTTGATTCAAGTTGCAATATAAACCCAATTCCATGCTTAATAAGATCCTAAAATTACATTTATCATGCTTCTAAAAATTGAAAACAGAAAGCTAATGCTCTCACCCTTTTCCTGTTGTGCCCTTGGGTTGTTCGACCCCTCTCCCTTTGCTTCCTCTTCCTCTGTTTTTCCTTCTCTACCCACCTTCTGCTTTCTGCCTCCCTTATTCCTCCTGCGCACGGCCCTGCCTCTTCTTTCTTCGTTTCTTTTTTTTTTCTTCCTGCTTGGGTGCCGCACCACCCTGCGCCACTTCTTTTCTTCTCTGTTTTTTCTTTCTTTGCTTTTTTTTTTTTTTTGTCTTTAGTTTCTAACGCATGGCATTCTTCCCATTTAAATGGAAAACCGTCCCCCCCTCTTTATTTCTCTCTCTCTCTCTCTCTCTCTCTCTCTCTCTCTCTCTCTCTTAATCCCTTTGGTTACACAACCCCTTAACAGCCCTATCCTTATCCATTTTAAATTCAAATTCTACAGATCCTAACTCACGTCTCCTTCCTTTAGCTACTTCTATGCATATATGTCTACATATAACACATGCACACACAACCCACTTTATATATATATATATAATACTCGTGGAGGCATATATATATATATACGTGTATAAATAGTAAACTTTTACTTTTATTTCATTTTTTTCAATTTTTACTTTTATTATTATTTTATTTTAGCTTAAATTTTATTTTGTATTATTTTTATTTATCTTATTTTGAATTTTATCTTTATTTTGATATCCATTCGTGGTTTGCTCAACCATCACCCAGAAACGATACGTACTTCCAAAACTATTGATCTTCATCCTTGCATTCTATTCAATATAAAAACAATTGGCTTTATTCAATTCGGTTTGCATGGCTCGACTGGTTACAAATTGGGTCAGGGTATTACAACCCATATTTTTATCTCTAAGAAATTTTTCATGTACAAGCTGTTTTGGGTTAAATTGTTGCATGCACGGCATTTAGGGCTTGTCATCTTGAATTGGAGTGAAATGTTGGACCCTAGAACAACCCAAAACCCTAAGCCGTACATAATTGCCATGGATAGACCTCTGTTAGAGCAGGTCTGAACCAACCGAAGCAAACCGAGTTTGGCTTATTGCAACCTTGACTAGACCCCCAAGGTGCTTTAAAAACACTAAGCCGTGTCTTAGGGACTTAAAGGAAACCTATGAAAACACGACTTACAGGTTCGGGTTTTGAAACCCAACCTCACAAACTTGCACCAACAACTAGACTTAAGAACAGGGGATGAAACCCCATGACACAATAGGAACAACAGACCCAATTAGAGGTAATTTGGCGTTACAATGAGGGTACACCAAAGAGTTACAGGTTTGGCTATCAAACCTTAGACGGAACACTTGAGCTAAATTTAATGCTTGAAATGAATGCCAAATCCTACATGGGTGTCCCAGAAACATTTTAGAGTCAAGAACAGAAAGATTCGATGGTTTAAAACTCATGAAATTGAAAAGATAGAAGACTGAAATTAGGGCTACAATGTGGGGGTGTTGGGGAAGAAGATGAATAGTGTTGGGTCAGTCTCGGGTCGGATCCCGGTTCAGGTCGGGACTCGACCCATCGCACATAAGGTATAAGTTGGACAACACCATTTTGAGTGTGGTGTTTTAAAATTTAAACAAACCTAGGCTATTTTGTTACTAAGTTAATAAATTTAATTTGATTTCCATGTACGGAATGGGGATATTGTCTTATCCTAGCCTTGCCTATTCGCTGTTTGGATTAAGAAAAAAATAATAATAATAAGGGACTGCCGCCCCTGGGGTTTGAACATGCGACCTTGGTACAATTGACCCTAAAACCCACCCCCCAAGCCATTGAGCCACTGCTGCTGTCATTGAAAAATTATGACATAAATAATATATAATATATAATTGTATAATTATTTAAATTAAAAAATTTAATTAATTTAATAATAGTAAAATAATCTGATGTGCAAAATAAATAAATAAATAGTGTATTTTGACTATTTTGGGCATTCTGGACCCAATGGCAAGGTCCGTTTTGTGAGACGAAACTCTAAAAAATTAAGACACGTAAAAGTATAAATTACCAAATTACCCCTATATGCCCAAAGTCAAATAAAAATTCGAGAAGGTCTAAATTGACTTTCTTCGATGTTTTGGACCCAATGGCGAGTTTCATTATACCAAAATAAGTACGGAAAAATAAGTCACGTGAAAAATAAAAAAACTATTTAAATTACCACGATTAGGCCGATTTAAAAAGGGTAAGACCAATCCATGGAAATTGGGATTAACACAGTCTAAGCATAAGTTAAGAGCATTAATAGGTGATAATTTGAAGTAAATATGAAGTTGATGAGTTCTTTATAATTTTCTTAGGAGCTACAAAGGAAAAGGGAAAACCCACAAGTACCGCTAACTCGGGGGAACAAGGTGAGTAATCCTATACTTTGAAGTGGAGGTTTTTATCTCCATGGATTCCGAAGTAAATTGAAATTCAAGTATTCTGAAGTGTTTTTACGATAAAATATCTATAGTATTTCCAATTTTAATTCCTCATATTTATATACTTTATATTTTAAATGTGTTGTCGTTTTATTTATAAATTCTAACATGGCATGCAAAATTCACTTCTTGATATTTCTGACACATGATACGTTTATTCCTAGCATGTCTATGTAAATGTCAATTTTATTAAATGCCTCTTGAAATAATCATTTTTTTTATTCTATCTATGCTTTAATAAATTCCTGTACATCGTAATTTAAATTCTTGAAGCCCATGTGATAAATGTTTCTAGTATTGTCCTCCAAGTATTTAAAAACTCCATTAAATTGTCCATGTTTTATATACTCATAAAAAAATTCATTCTTTTATCGAAGCCATGTTTTCAAATGTTCATCAAAATCATTTATTGTTTAGATACTCATGAAAAGCTTTCTTCAAAAGTCATTTTTTAAATGCTTGTAAAAAGCACACATTTGAATAAACCATTTTTTTCAATGCTCTTTGAAAAGCATCACTGAAGAATTAAAAAGTTTTTAGATGCCTTAAAAAGGTATCTTCAGGGAGGTAAATAAATGTTTCAGAAAAAAAAAAAAAAAAAGCCTGCATTTTACCGGTCTTTTTTTTTGGAAAATAAATTTATTAAAGAGAGAAAAAAGAATACAAAAAACAAGAGGGCATACCCTCGAACAAGCTAAAGGGAAGGAAGGACTTCTACAAGCAGAAGAAAATCCATCCCAAAGCTACAAGAACAATACAAAACAATAAACCATTACACTTTAAAGATGGTACTCGGAAGAGACCAAATACACTGAAGGTGTCTGTTGAGCATCAAAATTATTGAGTTCCCTTCGGGTTCTCAATTCCACAGATGTTTGGTAGCAGGATTTGATTCCTCAGGCATGAGATCTCTCAGAAGTAAAACTAGGGTCTGGTTCGAAACGGATCCTCTTGTTAAAAGGTGAAAAAATGAAATGTTTTCAAAAATGGTAGTAGGTTTTGAACCCCCATTTTATGAATCAGGTTTTTATGTAACCTCTGTTTTAGAGAAGAAGAAATTTGCGTCCTCCTATTTTCATGGAAAGGATTTCAAATTATTTCCTTGGCTTTCAAATGGCCATTTTGCACATGTTAATAAATTCTGTTACATGTTAAATGCTTTATTGATTGCTTTAAAAATGCATCATGCTACGTGATTTAAAGATTCTTGTATTCTGTGATTATTGAAATACGTGCCTAGCTTGAATGCCTTGTATGCTTCACGCTATCTTTTTGAAGATTCCTGTATTCTGTATCTGAAGTATACGTAGAATTGGTAGTATATGTTTATATAAACTTTTTCTTATAAGTAACCCACTACTAGTTGAAAACCTATGACAAGGTACTGGAATTACTCACTGGGCTTGTTGAAGCTCACCCCATTATCCTAACATTTTTCATGTAATGACGATGGATAGGAGCTTTGCCCAATTTAAGAATTGGTGATTGGTAGCTCCGTTTTGATCAAGGATTTTTGGAAGTACTAGGACCTCTAGTTGGTAAAATTTTGTTGTAGTAATTGTGGACAATTATGTACTTAAGCCCCGAAGGGAAAACGGATATGTAATATGTATAACTTTAAATTAGTAATATGCTTTGAATGTATAATATTTGTTTACTGCTCCAAAGAAAAAGAAGATGCGACGGTACCGGATGGATGTACGGCATGTAAAAGAAAAGAAGAGAAAATATTTTTCACGCTTCCGCAATTTCCAATCTTGGCTGTACTGCACCACCGTCCGGCGCCGTTGCTCACGTGAAGCCCGCCCGATAGCCCACGGGATCCGCACAGGGTGGATTCCGGGTCGTGATAGAGTGGTATCAGAGCTCTAGGTTGACTTAAAAGAATTACGCGACACAAGAGGGACTAACAACAGAACTATAAGTTTAGGTAGGTCATAGGCTACCTAAGAAATTAAAGTTAGCAAATGACCTATTAAAAGGGAACCTTGGTGAAGTACATGATATGATAGGATGGCAAGGTATGGGACCTGTAAATACGTGAAGCAAATGATCTAAAGTACATGATGTGATAGTAAGGCGGGGTATGGGACCCGCAGATACGTGAAATAAATGATCTAAAGTATATGACCTAATAGGAATGCGGGGTATGGGACCCGCAGTACATGAAGTAAATATTTTGAAGTACATGATTCGATATAAAGGCGGGGTATGGGACCCGCGATATAGTAGAAGGAATAGAGTCTGAAAATTAGAAGTAAATGTAGGATATAAAACCTACTACTTACTTGAAAAAAGATAAACTGAATTAATTTTTCAAAATTCAAGGTAAATAGATATAACCTTATGTATTGTGATACATGAAGACAAACTAACAACTGTTTATCTTCTGTAACAGAAATAATGGTGAACACACGGAGGAATGCGGGCAATTCTTATGAGACATTGGACTGGGTCGAGTAAGATCCTGGAAACGATGGCTTCAAACCATGAATAATGTCCAAGCCTAGAACAATGTAAGGCAGGAAGCACCAAATCCTGGGCCACCTCAAGACTAGGGACAACCCATGGAGGCTAGGAACATTATCACGCACAAGACATTCCAAAGCTTCAAACCACCGAAGTTTGACGGACTTGAGTCTACGATCGACGCCGAGGCGTGGGTCCAAGAGATGGAGTAGATCTTCACCTTTCTACCATGCACTGAGGAGCAAAAAGTCTCCTTTGCTGTCTTCACTTTCAAGGATGCAAGATACAGTTGGTGGCTTCTAGAGAAAGAAAGGGAACCCCTAATGACCTGGGCACGATTCGTGGAAGTCTTTTATGACAGGTACTTTCTGTGATCAACCAAGAATGCGAAAATAGTCGAGTTTGCAATCCTCAACCAAGGGAACTGACTGTGGAACAATATGAAGCCAAATTTATGAAGTTGTCTCACTTTTCACCCCATACCACTTGCTACAGAGGATCTTAAGGCCAGAAAATTTTAGAGTGGCCTCAAGGACGGTATCAGGTATACACTTGAGCCCTTTGAGCTCCCAACATATAATGTAGTGGTGAACCGTGCCAAGATTTTCGAGAGAGCGGGTGTAATACCCCGGAAATCTGACATGCCTTAGATTGCACCCAACCTAATAAAATTAGGTTATGTCATGGTAAAATTAATATAGCCCAAGATGATAAGCCATAACGGGATTTAATGCCTTCAGATATTAAATGAATATTCTAGAAAAATTATGTGAAAATAAATAAGGCATTAACAGGGACCTAGTGTTGGCAAAATAAATTCCTGGCTTTGTCGGTGTGTTATAATTTAACATTTTATGGAATAAAATATTAAATCGATACAGCGAAAATGATTATGTAGATAAAATGAATATAAAATATAATATTACTATCGAGCCCTGGCTTTAAGCCAAATTTATTGTTATTTCATAAATTCATATTGTATGAAATAAAATATATTACAATAAAATATCTACACAAATTATATTATAAAGATATATATATATATATGTACATAAATATATATATACAATAATAATAATAATAAGTAAAGAAGCTTCACATGAGAAGCTGTAGCAGATTATATGCCGAAGCTGTTAGAGAAATTGAAGGGCCAATATATATATATATATATATATATATATATATATTTTATATATTAATATGTTATATTATAATATATGAAGAGAAGCAGGAGACACGAGAAGAAGCTTGAAGCTTCTAGAGAAGGGGAGTCAGTGAGCAGAGATACGGATGCGTGGACATCCGATAAAATGGGAGAGAGTGAGAGATGGAGGGGGGGTTGCCGAGAGAAGAATCAACCGAAAGAGAGGGAGATTCCAAAGGCAACCGAAGAGTTACTCATATCTCTCCCTCGTTCTCACATTCTCCTCATCGCCACCATCATCGTCTCAACTCCTACGTCTCGGAAAAGAACGGCAGGTAGATATGTGTGTTTGTGTAGCGATGGAGCTGTGGCGATAGTGGCAGTAGCGGCGCAACAGGGATATATATATATATATATATATATATCTGTGTGTGTAGCGATGCAAGGAATTTCGTTGGTTCAGCTGATTCACAAAACTACTGTTGCAAAACTTGCTACGACAGTAGCGGTATGGTAGAGTGTAGCATTGCGACAAGTATGGCGGAGCTATAACAGCGTGTTGGTGTTGGGTTTGTTCGAATTAGGTAGCGGTGCAGAGATATGTATATATATATATATATATTTGGTTGTGTTGTGTAGCAATGTGATAGTGTTTTGTGGATCTGTAATGTTGATGCGTGATTTAGTGTTGGTAGTGATGTTGGGATTGAAGGAGACGAGAATGGGAATGTAAGCTATTGTATTCCGCAATTGGGAAGTTGTTTGCACCGGAACAGGGGATTTTGCAGGCCAGTATATGTGTATGTATATACCTGTGTGCGTGTTGGTGTAGCAAGTGCAACAGGGGGCTATGGGTTTGGTCTTCCTGCAGTTGTTGGATGTTGTAAGTGATGTGATGAAATTATGGGAAGCAGTCGATGCAGGGGTGAGTCACATTGGGCAATATGCAGGATTATGTTGGATTGATCGTTAGATAAACGATTGAGGGGTCAATTTGATTCGGAGGGTCGCCAAGGAAAGGTGAGAACAAGGGCTGTTTTAGTACTACGCCTCTTGTTCCATGCTTGCTGCTTTAAGGGATGGTCAGTGACGGAATTGTCTTCGAAGGCCAAGCGGCAGCAGCAGCGATCTGAAGATGGATAGATTGAAGGAGATTGCCCAGGCAAACCTTGAGGTGTTACGCAGCGGTTTATTTATGGAATCCAAGTAAGGTCTGGCCATTCTTGCTGGAATATTGTGCAGATGATTTAACATATGCAAATAAGGAAAATCCTAGTAATATATGAAGCTGATTGTCTAGGTTTGAAACAGACTAATAGAAGCAGCAGAGCTGCTGTCCAGTGATGGAGGTTGGGGAAACCTGTAACTATCGGATGTTGTGATTTCTGTGATGAATTGGAGGAAGGGAAAGTTCTTCAATATCTGATGGATGGGATGATAAAAGGACGAGAATCTGTCAGGGTCATCATCTACTCGAGGGAAAAAGACTGAAGAAGCTGATGAAACTGGATTTAAAATGGTTGGTACGATGAGGAATGTATGTAGTAATTCGAATCCGATAGTACCAACATCAGGATGATGATTATTGAGGATATGCATGGAACTACCTAACGCATCTGGGGAATATCTATGAATGGAGATAAGCATAAGTTTGTGAGTAACTCGGACTCCTGACTTGGTGTATATTTTTGTATACTGTACTAATTTATATGCTGGACTGTTTTATACACCGTATTGTTTTAATGCATTTGCTTTCACGCATACTCTTTGTACTGCATTGCGCATGGCATGATTCCATTCTGTCTTGCCTTTTGATGTATCATGTTCTGATTCTGTTCGGGTTTGTCCTGTTCTGTTATACGCCATTTGGAATCTATTCTGTTTTGGCTCAGTTTTGATCTGATCTAATCTATTCTGTTAGGGGGTGAGTATAAGTCCTACCCCAGAGGGACCAGACGGCTGCTCTTGACATGGAGTGAGTATAAGTCCTACCCTAGAAGGACTAGGCGGCTGCTCCTGATCTGTTCTGTTAGGGGGTGAGTATAAGTCCTACCCCTAGAGGGACCAGGCGGCTGCTCTTGATGAGGAGTGAGTATAAGTCCTACCCTAGAGGGACTAGGCGGCTGCTCTTGATGAGGAGTGAGTATAAGTCCTACCCTAGAGGGACTAGGCGGCTGCTCCTGATCTGTTCAGTTTTGATCTGTTATGTTCTGACCTATTTTGTCCTAGTCTGTTCTGTTGATCTGTCTGATCTGTTCAGTTTTGATATGTTGTGTTCTGACCTATTCTGTCCTAGTCTGTTCTGTTTGATCTGGTCAGTTCTGATATGTTCTGTCCTGTTATGTTCTGATTTGTTTTGTCTTGGCTCTGTCCTGATTTGTCCGATCAGTCTATTCTGATATGATCTGTTTGAGCTGTATTTGTTCTACACGAGATGCATTATTCTATTTGAGCATACATATATATATGAACTGGATTTGAAACCCATGGCAGGAACCTATGTTACTCACTGAGCTTGTTTAAGCTCATCCCATTTATCTAACATTTTTCAGGAATCATCTCCATTGGATTAGAAAGCACAATGACATGATACGGGTAGACTGAAAAGCATTCTCAAGTGAGGATCTGATAGTAATAAAATGTGGAGACTTGGGTTTTGATGGATTGACTCTGGCTATTCAGGTGAGTCTGATGATATAGTTGACTTTATTCATATATAATAGATGTGTAGGGACATGGCTCATGGTAATGGTACTTTGGAGGAATTTGATATGTTCTATGTTATATATCTGTTATAGATGTGCTCTGTGGTTAGAGTTATTAGTTGTTTGGTTATAGACTTGCTCTGTGGTACATGTTTATGAGGTATATAGTTGAGTTGCATTCCCAAGAGAAAAAGGTTTTAATTTCCGCTGTTCTGACCCTACATTTGGAATGTAATTCATCGTAAGTTCAGAAGATTGCCTTTGGTTGGTCGCATTGTCGGTCGGAGACTGGCAAGGCGGCTAACTGGCATCACATCTTCAGCATCCGCATAGGGTAGGGGTGCAGGATGTGATAGCGGGTAATGCCCTAACTCAAAAGAAGGACAAAAATAAGATAGGTACCGTTCCTCAACAAATGAAGAGGACAAAGTCTGGGGCAAAGAGTACAAAATCTGTGAATGAAGGGGGTAACGCCAGCCAAAAGACTTCAGAGACTCCTCTATGCCCTACCTGCCAGAAATACCATTTCAGGGACTGCCGGCGTCTTACTGGGGCTTGCTATAAATGTGGGCAGACTGGGCATCTCATAAAAGATTGCCCAAAATGGAGTCAGAACACCAAAGAGCCCACAGTGATAGCTTTTTCGACAGCACTGCAATCTCAAGCCCTGACAACTGAGAGACTGGGAGGAAACAAGGAACCTTTGAGGTATGGTTGAGTATTCAATATCTTTTCTGAGGCTGCACAGAACCCTATTGGTCAGCTAGGTATCCCGTTTAATACTTAATTATCTTTCTTGAGTTATATGTTTTGTCATTTAACTTCACTATTAAGACACGTGAATAAATAGATACGAATAATGAAAAAAAATGGGGGGACAGAGTCTCATAATGACCAAGAACCCTTAAGTTTTGAGGATAAAACTCCTTTAAGGAGGGGAGAATGTAACACCCTGACTCGATTAAATAATCATTAAGTCGCTAATTATTAATTAGTGACCGTTAATAGAATATTTAAGAAAATTTAATCAAGAACAAACGATGATTTCAAAATGCCAAGACATTAATTAATGAGGTTGACTCTAGGGGAAAATAATCCACGACTAAAATTTATAAAATCGATACATGAAGAAGTGAATACTAAATTTAAATTCACCAAAGGGAAAATAATAAAATTAAGAGTCAAACAAGGCATAGCTGAAAAATGAGAAAAAGTAAGCCAACATTGAGGGTTATCTATGATTCAGGTCTTGGGAGATATGCTAAAGTTGGTTCTATCATTCTGGATCATCATTGGAATTGGCCTCCTACTAACTCTCCTCATCTGCTTGAACTTAAACATGGCATGCCTACATACCTTCTTCCTCTCCCCCTCTAGGAAGACAAGGCGATTTGGACCCCCTCTTCCAATAGGGATTTCTCCATCAGTTCAGCTTGGGATACCCTGAGGAGTCGTAGCCCCCAGGTCCACTGGTGAAAGCTTATTTGGCATCCAAAATCTATTCCCCGTGTTGGATTTATTCTATGGTTGGTTATTCGTCAGAGTTTAAGTACCAAGGATCTCCTCTTTTATTCTCCGCTTGGCCATGATCCTAGATGCCTTCTTTGCTTAAGGGAGAACGAGAGTCACAGCCATCTTTTCTTTTCGTGTCCCTTCTCCTCCAATATATGGTCCTATTTGCTTTCCAAAAGTGGATTTCAAAGCCCAACTGGGGACTGGCAGTAGATTGTTCTTTGGGCCAGCAACACATTCAAAGGCAAAAAATTCTCCTCTATTATAGGCAAGCTTACCCTAGCTTACACGGTCTATAACATTTGGCGTGAAAGAAATAGCAGATTATTCACCATGGTTAAGAAAAACCCTCAGGCTATCATAGCTCAAACCCAAGATATGATTCGAGGCAGGCTCACTACCTCTAAAGGGATTGTGAACTCAAACTCCAATAGGCATCTTCAGTGTATTTGGTCTCTCCCAAGTAGCATTCTTTAAAGAGTAACGTTTGTATGTTTTCTTTTTGTAGCTATGGGACGGGAGCTCTTCTGCCTGTAGAAGGCCTACCTTCCCTCTAGCTTGTTCGAGGGTATGCCCTTTTGATCTTGTTTTTTTTCTTTTCTTCTATATATTTCATTTACCCACAAAAAAAAAAAGGGTTTTAAACCCTTAACCAAAATAAATAAAGCAATTAACTCCCAAAAAGAAGCCATTGGGCTACCAACTATTTTGTGTTGTAAATTACACATGAAATATATATATATATATATATATATATATATATATACACACACACACACACACACACAAACATAAAAGGAATGATCTAGAACAAGGATATAAAAATAAAATGATTATAAAATACTTTATACATGTATATACATATACATATATATATACACACACACATACACACGGCTGCATGAAGCAATGGTGGGAGTACTAGGGTGGTTGAAATAGTGCAGAGAAGGTCCTCTGAACATAGCTATATACATAATATATACACACACAGGCCATTTAGCCACACCAAAACAGAAAGAGAGAGAGAGCGAGAGAGAGAGAAAGTGAGTGAAGGAGGAAGAAGAAGAAGAAGAAAAAGATGAGGAGAAGGGCTGCATGCATGGCTGCTCGGACCTAAAGGGAATCACCAACCAAACCGAGCAAGAAGAAGGAGAGGGGCGTCACTGTTAAGGGGTAAAAACACAAAACCCATATTTTTCTCTCTCTAAGAAATTTTTCATGTACAAGTAGTTTTGAGTTAAATTGTTGCATGAACGGCATTTAAGGCTTGTCATCTTGAAAAGGAATGAAATTTTAGACCCTAGAACAGTGCAAAACCCTAAGTCGTACATAATTTCCATGGATGGATCACTGTTAGAACAAGTATGAACCAACCGAAGCCAAACCGAGTTTGGCTTGTTAGAACCTTGACTAGACCCCCAAGGTATTTTAAAAACACTAAGCCGTGACTTAGAGACTCGAAGGAAACCCATGAAAACACAACTTACAGGTTCGAGTTTTGAAACCCTAAGCTCACAAACTTGCACCAACACTAGATTTAAGAACAGGGGATGAAACCCCATGACACAATAGGAACAATAGACCCAATTAGAGGTAATTTGGCGTTACAATAAGGGTATACCAAAGAGTTGCAGGTTTGGCTATCAAACTTTAGACTGAAAACTTAAGATAAATTTAATGCTTCAAATGAATGCCAAATCCTACGTGGGTGACCCAGAAACATTTTAGAGTCAAGAACAAAGAGATTTGGAGGTTTAAAACTTACAAAATTGAGAAGATAAAGGACTAAAATTAGGGCTATAGTGCGGGGGTGTTGGGGAAGAAGATGAACAGTGTTGGGTCAGTCTTAGGTCGGGACCCGACCCTATTGCACATAAGGTACAAGTTGGACGACACCGTTTTAGTGTGGTGTTTTAAAATTAAAACAAACCCAGGCTCTTCGGTTTTAGAGTTAATAAATTTAATTTGATGTCCACGTATGGAGCGGGGATATTGTCTTATCCTAGCCTTGCCTATTCGCTGTTTGGATTAAGAAAAATAAAAAAAATAAGGGACTATCGCCCTTGGGGTTTGAATGTGTGACCTTAGTATAGTTAACCCTAAAACCCACCCCCCAAGCCCCTAAGCCATTGCTGCTGTCATTGAAAAATTATGACATAAATAATATATAATATATAATTGTATAATTAATTAAATTAAAATAATTAAATTAATTTAATAATAGTAAAATAATCCAATGTCCAAAATAAATAAGTAAATAGTGTATTTTGACTATTTTGGGCAGTCTGGACCCAATGACGGGGTTCATTTTGCGAAACGGGACTCCAAAAACTAAGACACGTAAAAGTATAAATTATCCAAATTACCCCTAATACGCCCGAAGTCAATAAAAATTCGAGAAGGTCTAAATTGACTTTCTTCGAGGATCTGGACCCTAATAGTGAGGTCCATTATACCAAAATAAGTACGAAAAAATAAGTCATGTGAAAAATAAAAATCTATTTAAATTACCACGAGTTGGCCGGTTTAAAAAGGGTAAGACCAATCCTAGGAAATTGGGTTTATGACAGTCTAAGCATAAGTTAAAAGCATAATTAGGTGATAATTTGAAGTAAATATGAAGTTGATGATTTCTTTATAATTTTCTTAGGAGCTACAAATGAAAAGGAAAAACCCACTAGCAACCCTAACTCGGGGGAGCAAGGTGAGTAATCCTATACTTTGAAGTGGAGTTTTTTTTATCTCCATGGATTCCGAAGTAAATTAAAGTTCAAGTATTCTGAAGTGTTTTCATGATTAAATATCTGTACTATTTCCAATTTTAATTCCTCGTATTTATATACTTCATATTTTAAATGTACTGTCATTTTATTTATAAATTGTAACATGGCATGCAAAATTCACTTCTTGATATTTCTGACACGATGATACGTTTATTCCTAGCATGTCTATGTAAATGTCAATTTTATTAAATGCCTCTTGAAATAAACATTTTTTTATTCTATCTATGCTTTAATAACTGTTTAAAAACATTTTTATAATTTAAATTCCTGAAGCCCATGTGATAAATGTTTCAAGTATTGTCCTCCAAGCATTTAAAAACTCTATTAAATTGTCCATGTTTTATATACTCATAAAAAAATTCATTCTTTTATTGAAGCCATGTTTTCAAATGTTCATCAAAAGCATTTCTTTTTTAGATACTCATAAAAAGCTTTCTTGAAATTCATTTTTTAAATGCTCGTGAAAAGCACACATTTGAAGAAACCCATGTTTTCAATGCTCTTTGAAAAGCATCATTGAAGAATTAAGAAGTTTTTAGATGCCTTAAAAAGGTATCCCTAGGGAGGTAAATAAATGTTTCTTTTTTAAAAAAAAAAACCTCCATTTTACAAGATAAGGGTGCATAAGCATCAAAATTATTGAGTTCCCTTCGGGTTCTCAATTCCGTAGATGTCTCGTAGCAGGATCTGGCCCCCCAAGCATGAAATCTCTCAGAAGTAAAACTAGGGTCTGGTTCGAAACGGATCCTCTTGTTAAAAAGTGAAAAAATGAAATGTTTTCAGAAATGGTAGCAGGTTTTGAACCCCTAATTTTATGAATCGGGTTTTTATATAACCCTTATTTTGAAGAAGAAGAAATTTGCATCCTTCTATTTTCATAGAAAGGATTTCAAATTATTTTCTTGGCTTTCAAATGGCCATTCTACACATGTTTGTAAATTCTGTTACATGTTAAATGCTTTAAAAATGCATCATGCTACGTGATTTGAAGATTCTTATATTCTGTGATTATTGAAATACGTGCCTAGCTTGAATGCCTTGTATGCTTCACGCTATCTTTTTGAAGAATCCCGTATTCTGTATCTGAACTATATGTACAATTGGAAGTTTATGTTTATACAAAAATTTTCTTATAACTAACCCACTACCAGTTGAAAACCTATGACAAGGTACTGAATTACTCACTGGGCTTGTTGAAGCTCACCCCATTATCCTAACATTTTTTAGGTAATGACGATGGATGAGAGCTTTGCCCAATTTAAGAATTGGTGATTCCGGGTCATGACAACAAATGTTGAACCACTTAAAGAATTGCCTAACTGAAAGAGGGAGGGGAAGCCTACGTCCCATCTCGAACCACTCGAAATAGACATAAATCTCACCTGGATCGACGTCGAAAGAACAATCCAAGGAACTGGGGGCTCTGCAAGCTACATTTTGAGGAAAGTCTAAAATAGCCCTCAGGTCATCTAACATGCCCTGAGTTATGGCACTCTCTCCTTCCTCTCGTTGGGAAGGCCTACCCGAGACCTCCCCCACTCTGTTCCTAGGTTCAATGAAGGCATCTACGATCCTAAGTTCAAGACTAGAGGGAGACTCTACTACCCTATTTTTGGAATCACCGGAAGGACTACTGCCTATTATATGGATTTGAGATGGCACAGTCGTCTCTGAAGAGCTTCTTGTGCCATAACCGATGCTCGACATAGCGTCTGGGGCCGACATTGTGGATGGAAGAAACAAAGGAGAAATAGAGGAATTAAAGAAGAAGAAGAACACAAAAAAGTGCCAAAACTGAACTTGAAACTTAATCGGAAAAGGGAAGCTTCGCACGACGATGACCACCTTTGAACTCTCGGATCACTCCGACTTGACGGCAGGATATTTTTGGAAGCAATAGAAATGATAAAGGGAAAGGTGTGGGCACACCCCCTTCCTCTCTTTATATAAGTTTGTAGGAAAGGGAGCCCATCAAGCCGAACTGTCATGGTGGTTGAGAGAAATAATGGCCTTGAAAGCCCAAATGGTAGATGCGCAATAAATGCCACATCAACGGTCGTCTAGGAAGACAGGGTGACAAGACATGTGACTTTTCAAAATCCCACAACCCTAGTTACACGGTGTGCTAAACTAAGGCTCGGGGGGAGTAACTAATACACCATAAAGTGACAGACCAGTCTCCACATGACACGTGTGTACGCATAACAACCAAAGCTTGTCCGTCCAAAACAGGCGTGTACATATAGGCTCCAGAGCTCATCTCTAGAATGAAAGGTACTATGCACTCGCATAAGGAGGTCCAGAGCTAGTCACCGCCTCAGGTACCCTACCAAGCTAAAGATAAGGAAACAGTGCGTAACAAGGAAATTGCTATTCACAGATATCCTTCACTTCCTATTCTCATGGAGCGCAATGTTCAACATGGTAACTGCCATTCTCTAATGGCAATCAAATCCCTACTTTTATAAGGTCGAATCCTAATCAACTTAGAAGAATCTGCAGCGTATAAATCGAACCCTAAGGTGCACTTTTCAATGACAGTCATTCAATTACTTTCAATTACAATCTTTTACTTCAGTTTTTATTAACTTTATCATCGGAGTGGCTACCGCTGGAGCCAACCTTGGTGGCCCTCTGATCTTTTTCTTTGAGTGTTCGACAGGCGACGAAAAGCAGAGCCCCATTGATCAAAAAGTACAACATCAATGATCATGATATTTTTATGAGTGCCCGGAGTTATGCTCAGTCACAACGTCTATTTGATTCACGGGTGCTTGAGGACCTTGGAGGACATGATATATGTACAGAGCTCTAGTGCTATCCAGTAGTTCGAAGGGGGAGTGGACCTGGATGAGCGCTTATGAGGGTATGCCAGGCCCTATATGTGTCAGCATCTGTTTTGTCAGTATCTCATATCATTTATTGATATTCTGATGATACACTCATGAAACATTGATATGCATGCAAGCCTACATTGATAATGTACTCTTGATTCTAGATACCCCTCGTGAGTTGGTCTGTGGTTTATTTGTTGACTTATTATTTGATTGATGATACGCTTGCCTACCCATCTTTGAATTTGGATTGTTATTTTGTATTGTGGCAGCTATTTATTATACAGGATAATCTCTATTATTGATTTGTTATTCTACCATAGGATGTGCTTTTGGGACCTACGGTTCATTTTATTGATTCACATTCTTGGTGACTGGTTACTGTGATATTCTATCTTTCACACGATGTTGAGATATTATCCTTTGCTTGCTATTATCCATTCTCTTTCTTTTGGACTAACCTTCACCCATGGTAGAGCGAGGAGTTTACTTACTAAGCTAAATTAGCTCACTCTAGATATCTTATTTTTTTCAAGACAGTAAGTTGTAGAAGGACCAGTAGGCGTATATATAGAATAGATGCCACGTATTACTGCAGGTTGTCCTTTTACAAGTACAATGGATGTTTTTGCTAGTAATGTAATAGACTAAGTACAAAGTAGTCTAATTCTCCCACGTGTCCACGTCTTGGGTATGTTGGTTTTGAGGATCAGTAAATGAAACATTTGTTTTCATTTTGGCATGTATAAGTATACTCTAATAATGATAATGGATTAGATAATGTCATGACATGCAATGTCGCTACCCAAAACCCACCCTATGCGAATTAGGGGCAACGACCAACCCTGCCCCTCATACAATTCATCTGATCACAAACCGAACTCCAACAACAATTAATCAAATATTTTCAAGTACCATTTTGATCAACATGATTCATTAATCAAGTGTAACATCACTATCAATGATACAATATTACAAATACCTATTGTTTGGATCAGCCTTACAGAGTACATATTCAAATTATGACTTGGAGTTCCCATCATCAATATTACTCACAAGCACACCACTTGCTCCACTAGTCGCCTTATTTTGTTTCATTCCTTATAGAGCTACCTGAAAAATAGTTATAAATATGGAGTGAGCTAACTTAGCTCAGTAAGTAAATTCTCTTGCTCTACCATGGGACGGGGTTGGTCTGGGTATCAAGATTCAACCAAATGGCAAGCGAAATGATAGAAATCAATAGCCAGTCACAAATGAAAATAAACAAACTAAGGTGACCCGTGGGTCCGCAAGGCACATCTCAAGGCAATAGAATAAGCAAATCAACAATAGGGATTGGCCTATACAGTAGTTAGCTACCACAAATCACAAGATAATAATTCAAGTCCAAAGATAGGCAAGCAAGTATATCATCAATCAAATAGTATATCAATAGATAATCCAAAGACAAGCTCACAAGGCGTATCTGTAATCAAAGAGTACATCAGCAACATATCTAAAGATAGACTTGCAAAGCATATCAATAATCTAAGAGTGCATCATAAGAATATCAATAAACAATAAAAGATACTAACAGAACAAATGTTGTCACAAATAGGGCCCGACATACCCCTAAAAGCGCATATCCAGGTCCACTCCCCCTTCAGACTACTGGATAGTATTAGAGCTCTGTACATATATCATGTCCTTCATGGACTAAGTGTTGGGTATCATTCCTAATCACTGACCTATACGTCTGCAAGCAATCTATGAATCAGATGGATGTTGTGACTGATCACAACCCTAGGCACTCATAATAATATTATGAATCGTCAAAATTCTACAAGCGATGTATATATTTATGGAATAACAAATTCTTAATAGTGAGAGGCATAGTAAATTTCCAATATCCAAGCATGTATAGAAATGGACAAATAATCACATAAGGATATTGGCAATCAAATTCTCAACGAATCCACAATGTAGAACAAGCATCAAATTGTGGAGATTAACAATGATAGGTATGTATGGATTACAAATTGGCAGCATTAAGGAAATAAAACTGTGACATGGCTAGGAATTACCACATGTTAGAGTTCGGGTTTACTTACATTGGGTTCTTAGCATTGCATTCCCCATGCAGTTACCATAATAGCTATCCCATATGTAATACCCCCAAAATTTGACATGACTCAAATTATATTCTGACCTAATAAAAGTAGGTTCAGGGACATTGATAATTCGAGATAACCCAAAATACAGTAAACCATGATTGGAATAATTATTAGGAAATATGAAACTAATCCAGACCAATAAAAATAATATAAGGCAAATATAAAGAATATTTATATAATATATAAATATATAAGAAGATTGGAACTACTAGAAGCTATTGGATATAACAACACAATATAAAAATTAGAAATAAATAAAATGCCCCGTTTTATTTAAAATGACGTATACATAATTTACAAATAGTAAGAAATGGCATGAGCAAAAGGTGGGCTGGAATTTTGTGCTCTATATTCAGTGTTCAAACATTGTAACTAAAACAATGACAAAAAAAAAAAGAAAAAAAAAAGAAAAGAAGAGAGCAGAATAGCTACAGCCGCTTCTAGGGGAAATAGGATAAACATATATGTGTGGAAATTGGGCACGTGTGAGGAATTGTCAAGAAGGGTGTTGAACCTTCTAATGTCTGTCACGTGAAACCACTGACATAACCCCTTCCAGAGCCTTCTATGAGATTATAAATCTCAACTGAACAGTACTCAAGAGAAAAAATTTTGGTTTGAGATATTCGTAACCTGACCTGCACCTTGTGTTTTTTATTCATTCTCTGATTCTACTGCATTCCTTTTCTCCATTGATACCTCAAACAATTTTAACTTAGCACAGATCCTGAGTTGGAGACGCAAAAATCAGCCAGCTGCTGGTGTTGAAACCAAACGAAAGTGGAGCGGCTGCAGCTCCAGTTCTGGAATTCTCCCTCTCCAACAATCTGTACAACCCGAGGAAGGTATATATAAATATATATATCTGATTCTCTAATTTCTAATCTCTAATAGAGAGTTTAATTTAGTCACAATAAGCTGTTGGAAAATTTAGAAAAGGGTTGGTTCGTGCAGCTGCTGGAACTGCTGTTGGTGCGGCTACTTGTGCAGCTACTGGATGTGCAATTTCCTTGAATGAAATTCAGCCATTGATTTGGATATTGAGCAGCCTTTAATTTGATATAATTTAGTTATTAAATTTAAGTATAGTTCAGTTATTAAATTAAGAATAGTTCAGATTTTTTTTAATTTTGAATAAGGTCTCAGCTATTAGGTGGAAATCATGTGAGAAATAATTCTGGACAGCAACTCTGTTAGGGACACGCTCAAACAATGAGCTGATCTGAATTAGATCTCATGGAAAATTCCCTGATTACACCCCCGTAGTGGACAGCTTCTATATGGTTTCCAAGGTCCAATTAAACCCAACTTATTACTCACTGTTGCGGCTTAGGAAACCCACCTTTTTCTTGGATATAACTAATATAAAAAGTGCTGATGTAATATGGTTGTAGCTGATTATATGCATATAATATATATGAATTTAGTGCAGGTTTTTGATTGGAGAAATTGTCCCAAACGGCTAGCTTACCGTGACACCATTCTCTCCACCATTTTGGGTTGACAAACCACCAGTAGAAATTGCAGCAAATTCCCTGATTATCAACTTTCTTTCTCCCACACGCAGCTGTCCTGAATGGGCTGCCTTCAACAACAAATAACTGCTGTTCCAACCATCCTGAATTGGCTAAACTCAACACCAACTTACTGTTGTTCTAACTGTCCTGAATTAATTAATCGCAGCAATAACTGACTAATGTTATTTCCAACTTCCTTTAATTATAATATATATATATATATATACACACACACCACCCCTAAAGACATGTCCTGATTTTGAGACATAATATTTGTGACCTTGAATTCAATCTATCTTAATTGGATCAATGTAACTTATAATTGACTAAGCAGCAAGCCTGCTATTTAGTGACTATGGAAATTAGTGAAATAGGTAAAATATATTATCATCAATAACTGATGTCTGTGATGACTATTCTAGGACTCCCGAATGTAGAATCAGCTGGAAGGAAATCTGAATTGGTTGCATCGAACTGTGAGTAACTCGGACTCCTGACTTGGTGTATATTTTCTGTATACTGTACTGCTTTATATGCTGAACTGTTTTATGCACTGTACTGTTTTAGATGCATATGTTTTCATGCATACTCGTTGTACTGCATTACTTGTGGCATGATTCTGTTCTATCCTGCCTTCTGATATATCCTGTTGATTCTGTTCGAGTCTGTTGTTTTGTTACCCATCCTTGGAGTCTAGTTTGATTCTATTCAGCTATGTTGAGTCTTGTTCTGGGGCCCACCATGGGATTGAGTACATCAGTGGATGGATGGCTGGCTATGAGGCATGGTGAACTCAGCATTCGCTCAATCCTGATCTGTTCCGCTCTGATACTGGGATAGCTGGTTATGAGGCGTGGTGAACTCAGAATCCCAGTATTCAGACATCTGTTAAATCCTATCTGTTCTACCCTGATACTAGGATAGCTGGTTATGAGGCGTGGTGAACTCAGAATCCTAGTACTCGGGCATCTAGTTCATGTTATCCTATTCCGTTCTGATCTAACCCCAGAGGGTGGATTGCTGGCTAAGAGGCGGGATGGCTGGTTATGAGGCGTGGGGAACTCAGGATCCCAGTACTCAGCATCCCACATTACTAGGGAAGGATCAGACATACTTGTTGATGCTCTTTTGATTGTTGATCTGTTCTATCTCAATTTGCTTTACATGTTATATTTTATCTTGCTCTATTCTGTTGTTTTACCTGAGTTACATTTGAGCATGCATGTATATATATAAACTGGTTTTGAAACCCATAGCAGGAACCTATGTTACTCATTGGGCTTGTTTAAGCTCATTCCATTTATTTAACATTTTTCAGGTGAAGACGACGGCGACAAGAAATATGAGGGACTAAGAAGTTAGTTAGGCTGTTTAAATGATGATGAATCTATTATTCTGTACTATTTTTGGACGATGTAGATAGATACAATGATGTACCTTTTGTAACCAGTGTATATTAACACAAATTATAGTTGATGCTCTGCTACGTTGTATGCATTCCTTGTTTTAGTTTCCGTTATTTGAATCTTTATACAATGAATGCATCAAACTTGGGGATTATAGGTGAACGGCCTGAGGTTAGGATTACTATCGAATTTTAATGAGTACAAAATACGATGGGTGCCTAACTGGCCGGTCACATACCCTTAATCCGTATAGGATGGGTTTTGGGATGTGACACCATAGCTCTCTTTCCATTTTCAATCGTTTAGATGATCTTATAATCACGGATAAAAAATACACAACATAATGAATCAGCATTCATTCTAATCTCAAACTTTATTATTCAGTGTTTTAAGTTCTTTTGAACTTAGTTTATTCAATTAAGCGTCTTTAATTTCCCATTTAGGGTTCCTTGATGCCTTATAACTTATTTGACCCTTCAAGGGTATTATGGTAATTTATACTTTTTAATGTCCCTTATTTTCTCGTACAAAAATTTACGTATCTAGACTCCATTTTGAGTCTATTCGGTCCTTATATCATTTATGTGGACTTATTAATTTCATTATTATATTTCTGGTAACTTAATTAAGTCTTAAGGACGTATTCGTCATTTCTTTGTTTGTTACCAGGTCTAATTCTCTTTAAAGCAATGTTGTCATCAAGTTTGGGATATCGAATATAATTAATTTAGGCTTTTCCAAATCTTAATTTGCTCATTTGTGACTTACATTAAGTCTGGGGGCATTTTCATAATTTTATACTTTCACGCGTCACATTTTTCGGTACTTTGTTTGCTGAAATGGATTCTACCGTTGAGTCCAGTGGTCCAAAATAGTCAAGATGGGCTACCTTCTATATTTAATTGGCATTTCACGTGTCTATATTTTTAGGATTTCGTTTCATAAAATGGATCCCTCCATTGGGTCCGGAATGTTTTAAAATGTTAAGGTATGTATTTTTACAATCATCGGGGTCTAGTTGATCACTTAACTGATTATTAGGACATATTTGGAATTACTCTAGTTTGCCCGTTTGTATTTTTTGGGATTTAATTTCATAGATCGGACTTCGCCATTGAGTTCAGAATGCCCAAAAATGTTGGGTTACATTGCCTTTTTATTTTATTCAAACATCGAGAATATTTTACTAAATTAAATTAATTTAATTATATTATATTATATATATATATATTCAGGTCTCATTTTTACCAAGTGCCTTAGTAACACAGTGGTTCATACACTTGTGTTAGGTGCCACACACGCACACAGTCAGGGGTTCGAAACCCACTGATTGCGATTCATTTTTTTCAAATTATTTCAAAGCCAGACAATGGATAAGCTTCAAACATCCTCTTGATATGGATTTGAAGAACAAAGAAAAGCAAGCCTTGCAGCACTTTACTCAATTGAGCAAATGGGAGGAAAGCTTGGCTACGCAGAAATCGAGGATTCAATAGCTTAATGAGAGTGACCAAAATACAAGATTCTTATTTAAGAGTTTTACTTAAAGAAGAAACCGTAACAAAATTAGAAGCTTAATTAATGAAGCTAGTAACAGGACTGAAGATATCAAGGAAGTCTCCCCTGCCATTGTGGATTACTACCAAGATTTGTTGGGAAAGGTTCCCTCAATCTCTTATCCCAGAAAAGACCAACTCAAAGATTTCATTACCAAAGGTATTTCTCTTGCTCATGCTCAGAAATTAAGGAGCCCATTGAAAGGGAAGAGATTAAAGAGACTTTGTTTAGCTTTCATCCCAATAAAGCTCTTAGTCTGGATGGTTTTAATAGGCTTTTTTTCTAGGCTACTTGGGATATTGTGGGTGCAGATGTTCTTGCTAAGGTGCTACTAAATTATTTTCTTCTTCTAATCTTTCAGAAAAAAGGATTCTAATGTGCATTGTCATCACGATTTAAGTGAGTTATTGTTAGATTCAAGATTGGATGACATTAGTGAAGGGGTTGATGGTGTTGCAACAGGTGAAGCTTCAATCCATAATACTTATTTAACCCATTCATGGGCTGACCGTGTTGAAGAAGGATAGTATATTCCTCAAGCCGCTATGGACCTTGAGGCTGAATATGGAGATTTTTTGGAGGATCCTTCTTTCTTAATTAAGTCTCTACATGGTGTTTCATCTTCTCCAAGTCTTAGAGGTCGGAGGAGCTTCAACAATGGCGACCATGGAGGGCGTGATGGTAGGGGAAAAGGTGCAAGGGAGGCACGTCGAAACCAAGACCAAAATTTTTTTTCCAACTCTTTTGATAAACTTGCATTTCCCAAATTACGAAATGCTTATGTGGAAAATGGGGAAAGATTACGGCTGCCCAATAAAGCTAAAAATGAGGCAAGACCTTTGGTTAAATCATAGAGCCAAGTGGTTAACAACATTCAGTATAAGGGTTTTAACCTAAAGTACGTGATCCCGTGCGTGAAACAAGACAAGGCAGTGGTCCAATCCCCTTTTGAGGTTCTAAATGAAGGGAATAAAGTATAGGCTACAACTTTAGTGGGTTACTTTTTGGACCAGATATTGAATTACCAATGGGTTAACAATGTGGCCTTTCGTCTTTGGAGAAAAGAGGGATTGGAAGAGGTGTTGACTAATAGTAGGGGCTTCTTCTTCTTCTTCAAATTCAGAGATCCTACCTCAATGGCAGCCATTTTGGAAGAAGAACCATGGCATTTTTCTATGCGCTCGATAATTTTTGTAGAATTAAAGGCCTAAAATAAAGCTTTCAAAGGAAGCCTCTAAGACTATACCAGTGTGGGCTCATTTCTATGACATTCCCTTAGAATTGTGGACAGCAAGGGGGTTAAGTTATGTTGTGAGTGCTGTCGGCAAACCCCTCTATACAGATACAACAACCGAGCAGCTTAGCTGAATAAATTTTACGCGTATTTGTATTAAAATAGAACTTGGTAAGGATCCCCCAGAATAATTTGAGCTTTAGTTGGATAAGGAAACAAGTGTTACTATTTATGTTGAATATCAATGGATTCCTAAGTTATGCTTTAAGTGCAAGAAATTTAGACATGACCAAAATCAATGTAAACAACCTACTAAGCAGGTGTGGAAGGGAAAATATATGCAACCTAAGGAAGTAGAGGTGTATTCTAATCCCAATTTGAATAAGGACTCTAATGTTCAGCTCGGCGAAACTAAAGGTATTAGTGGTCGACCCCACCTAAGGGTGAATATTTCTCCTAAAAAGTAAAGTGTGAATCTGCAGAATCAGTTTTAAGTGTTGTATGAGAGTGGCAAAGCTTTCACTAGTTCAAATCACCAAGAAGAGATAGGGAAGAAGGAAGTGGGCTGCAATGAAAATAGCATAAAGAGTACTTGTCATGTGACTAGTAGAGTGGGAAGTAATCATAAGCTTGAGGCAGGGGAACTACAGATTGAAGGGGCTTTGGAAGATAAAGAAAAGGCTCCAGAAACTCTAATTGATAAAGGAATGCTTGATAATAGTGAAGGAACTCAGAACACTGTAATGGAAACCACTCCAATGTCTGTTCTAAATTCAAAGGAAATAGGGAGGCAATTAGTGGATTTAGTGGAATTACTCAAAAAGAGGAACCATAGTAGTCACAGCAATAAGGAGAAGAAGCATCAGAAGGGATCAGTGCAAGGCTCTGGGAGGAATTCAAAATTCTCCCAGTTTACATGATCAATTTAGCTTACTAGAACACAAGGGGTGTGAATATCCCCTTGAAACATCAAGAAATAAAGCATTTCGTTAGAGCTCATGCTATCTCATATCTTGGGTTGGTGGAAACAAAGGTTAAGCATGCCAATTTTGAGAAGGTATCTCGATCTTTATATTCTAACTGGAGTTTTACTCATAATTATGTTAATGTTAATAATGGTAGAATTTGGATTGGTTGGGATGATAAGGTTTTACAGATTACTTTCCTCAACTTAATAGAGCAACCAATCCATTGCCTTGTCCAAAATTTGGGGGAAAGGAATTTGGTTTTATATGTCAGTTATCTATGGTCACAATAATGTCATGGATCGGAGAAGGGTTTGGACTAGCCTGTAGTAGCATGCAACTCTAAATAATGATTTACCCAAGATTGTCAAAGGAGATTTTAATGATGTTCGGTTTAGCAACGAGAGGATTGAAGGAAGTAGTGATTAGCCTCCTTGTATAGAGGAATGTAATAACTGTCTTATAGCTACGAAATTGAAGGATCTCAAGTACACTGGCTACCACTTGACTTGGCCTAATCAACAGTACAACAATAATACAATCTTAAGGAAGCTTGATCGTGTGTTGGCTAATGATAGATCGATGGTGGATTTTAGTAACTTAGAAGTGGAGTTCTTGCCCTCCGGTGTTTCAAATCATAGCCCTATGATTGTTTAGACTAGAGTTGAATTTAAATGCGAAGAGAGGCCTTTTAAATTCTTTAACTTCTAGTTGGAATGTTATGAATTTGAGTCGTCTCTCCGCAAAGCTTGGAATCAAGAAATTGAAGGATCTGCTATGTTTATTTTGAGTAAGAAACTTAAAGCACTGAAAAAAGAATTGAAGGGTCTAAATTGAGCAAGAGGGCAAATTTCTACCAACACAATTGAGGAAGCTCGACAACAAGTTTTTGCAATCCAACATTCTTTGAACACTAATCCTTTTGATATTGATTTAAAAAACCAAAAAAAGCAAGCCTTGCAGCATTTTACTCAATTGAGCAAATGGGAGGAAAGCTTGGTGAAGCAGAAATCGAGGATTCAATGGCTTAATAAGGGTGATCAAAATACGAGCTTATTTTTTAAGAGTATCACTCAGAGAAGAAACCGCAACAAAATTAGAAGCTTAATTGATGAAGTTGGTAATAGGATTGAAGATAGCAAGGAAGTCTCCGCTGCCATTGTGGATTACTACCAAGATTTTTTGGGAAAGGTCCCCCCAATCCCTTATCTCGGAAAAGACTAACTCAAAGATTTCATTACCAAGGGTATTTCTCTTGCTCAAGCTCAACAATTAAGTGAGCCCGTTGAGAAAGAAGAGACTTTATTTAGCTTGCACCCTAATAAAGCCCTGGGTTCGGATGGTTTTTGTCACATCCCCCAGACCCACCCTGTGCGGATTTGGGGTACGTGGCAAAGGCCAGTTAGGCACCCATCGGGTTTTATCAGTTTTTTTTTTTTTTTTTGAAAACAAAACCCCGACGGTAATCCTAACCAAAGGCCATTCCGATCTAAATCCCAAGCATAATGCATTCAACATAAATAGTTTAAGCAGCGGAAATTTCACATGAGAATGCATACATGTATACTTGGTAGAGCATTCAGGATATATCATAGTCAGACCTATCTTAATCAAGATTACAAAACAGTTTCACTACAAAAGGTCATAGTCTGTTCAGTTACACAAAAGTACAAAAATGATATAGATTCTCAAAAATGGGTTATCATTCTATCTGGGGTCTTCAACATTTTCCCCCTAAGTTCTGGACCTGCTAAACCTGTCCATCTGAGGGTTCCCCTGAAATTATTAAAATAATGGAATGAGCTTTAAAAAGCCCAGTGAGTAACACAGATATCCAGGCAAGAGTTTCGAATTCAATCTTTGCTTAAATCACATGGTAATTAAATCAGTTTGGAATTAATAGTTCAATAAATCCAAGTCAAATTCAATAGATCAAAATAGATAAACGGTTCAGAGTGCTAGCATATCAATCAGAAGTATAGTTAATCATTTGAGAAACTAAAAACCATGTCATCGGTGATAAAAGCATACATTTAAACAATTGCATTTAAAACATATAGTATTCGAAACAATTTAGCAAATCAAGGAACAGTAACTCAAACAGTGTCAGAAGTTACTCACCTTCAATATTTGAATTTGAAGCTATGAACGGAGCCTTCCTCTTTTTCTCTTTAAGCCTAAAACAATTTATAAAGATTTATCAACTCATGACCTTAGACTGAGTAAGTCTACCCTATGATGGGTTTCATGGAACTAACTTATAGTGGCTAGTTCTTAGGTCTTACCTCTTAAGCATTTGGCTTAGGGTTTCAGTATCTTCCTGTTTTTTCATCTTGGCCTCGGCAATCATTTCCTTAGTACATGCCTTATATATGAAGGGCTGGATGGAAACGATTTCAGTGGACTTAGCTATTCTAATATGGCGCTCTATAACTCTTTGCTGCCTCAGTAATTCTTGCATAAACTCTTGCTGTTTCTTATCGGCTAACCTCTCTGCCTTAGTCATGATGGTGAATTTCTTGCCCTGTTTGTCCATGGTAGTTTAAGTGATATCTTTTTACCTAGAACACAGTTTGACATGTTAGAACAGATGCCTTCATATATTTATCGGTTCTGATTTTCATATTATGGACCTAACCATTGAGTCCGGAAGGTTGAAGAAAGTCAATTTAGACTCTCTCGGCTTTTAAATCTGGGTTCGGGTATATCAGGGGTATTTTGGTCATTTTTGCCGTCACATAATTTCTGTCTCGAATTCTTCATCTAATCATGTATACAGTCTCACAAGTGTCAGGTCAATCACTAGTATTAATTCCGTTTTAATCGGACTTCATTTAGGCCTTGTACAGTGTCAGGGGTATTATGGTAATTTCATATGTTGTATTTTTCGGTACTTTATTTGCAGTCACGGACCTCACCATTGAGTCCGGAATGTCCAACATAATTAAAATGGACTATCTTTCAGTGAAATTTGGCCCTATGTGTCATTAGGGGCAGTATGGTCATTTACCCTTTACATGTCTGTATTTTTCGGGACTTGGTTTCACAAATCGGACTCCACCATTGAGTCCGGAATGCCCGAAATAGTAAGATTACACTATTCAATCATTAAATTCGGACTTGGTTTGACTCGTTTAAGGTCCAGGGGCATTATGGTAATTATTCCCTTTTAATAAAATAATTAAATAATTATTTTATTATTTTAATTAATTTTTCAGGGGTATAATTGCATAAGATTTTCAAAATCTGGGCCTTAGTGTAATTCTGTCAAACAGTGGGGGTCAGTTTGCAAATATTTAAAAGTTCAAAACTGAACCAAAGGGTTCAGTCTCTTTACAACTGAACCGGTCCGGTTCAGTCCGGTTCTGACCGGTCCTGTTACATTGCTGACGTCATGATGACGTCAGCCCTAGAATAATTTAAAAACTGTTTATTCAAAACGACGCAGCTTTATTAATGCAGTGGCAGTCCCTGGGACAGACACGTGTCCGAGTTGGCTCGGCCCAACCCATCTCGACTCGATCGACTCGGTCGACTCAGCCGAGTCAACTCCGTCTTCTCCACAAACTGACTCGGTGTTGCCCTATTTTCTGCAGATTTTTAGCTTCTATTTCGTGAGTTTTAGGGTACGGTTTCTTGCTGTTTTGGGGTGGTATCGACTCCTGAGGGTCACACCAACACTTTGGCATCGGTTTTGGGCATCAAATCAACCCAACAAGTTCTGTTTTCAAGAGAGTAACCGTGACCTGCAACTCGATCTAGCACCCTCATTTCTCAACCATTTCGTGTGTGGTTTGAAGCTACGTGACCTACAAACTCTAAGGATCAAGACCCTATTTATATATTTCAGTTTAGTCTCGAGTTTTAACGGATTGGATTTTAAACCCGTAGGTTCATTTCCAATTTCGTGGGGCTACAGTGAGTCTCGAGGTCGCGTAGGTACATATTTGAGATCCTCTTGGGGTCTATTTCAGGCCTTGACACTCAAAACTCTGAACTGTTATGGTCGATTCAGACCTGGGTTTTCCAAGGTTCATCAATGGAGGTTGGTCTCGGGTTTCATGGGTTTTGACCTATCCGAGATCTCTAAGCCATGCTATACACTCAAAACAGTTCCTAGAGTCAATAATGAGGCATGCATGTAGTCTATACCCGTAGCAACTCATCAAAAATAATTCAAAATCTACAAAACAAGAATTGAAGATAATTTAGAATTTTTACCTTCACAGTGCTGTCCCTCTCGGTTATGGTTCGACCCAGACCTCTCACAGTGTCCTCAAGTTCCTCAGGTCATGCATGAAATCCTCAAGCCTTTACTTCAATTGCCAATTTCCTCTCTCACTTGCATGCACAAATCTCCCTTCTCTCTCTCTCTCTCCACACTTCACCCTCACTCTCTCTCAATCCCTCACGTATGACTCAGTTTTAGAATTTCAGAATTCTCTAAGGAGAGAATCTGATGCAAGTTATGTATATATATATGTACATATAGGGCTATACACATATGAGTGTATCTCTACCCTTAGTGGGTTTGTGACTGCTGACTTGATGGAGGGCTATGATGAAGGGAATGCATGCAAGGCCATTGGCCAATTTGGGTGGTGGCTTGAGCAGATTATAGGTTATATACATATATTGCTGTATTTATGCACAAAGTAACCAACAGCCTAGTTGGTAACTTTTTGAGACAAAGTTGCTTACCTTGGTAGGTCAAGGGTTCAATTCCCCTTGGCCTCCCAAGTGACCATTTTCTCTTAATTTCTGGTTAAGGCCTTGTTTGGTTGTCGCTAATTTTCAGTTTCACTGTTTTGGCCTTAACTCCCAATCTGTAACTCCTTTTTCAGTGCAGTTTCTTTCTGTCACTTCCTACTCAGAATATCTTCCATTGACCAAGGTCCAATGTCAGTTTTTATTTTCTCGAGTTTCCCATAATTAGCTAATTCGAGTTTTATCACTATTAAAAATAGGCATTAAATTAGCTAATCCTGACATTTCATTCCCAAAACAGTTTTCTCATATACAAAACATGTCAGTTACGAAATTGGGGTATTACAGTTTTCATGGGAATTTCTTCCGGGCTACTTGGGATATTGTGGGTGAAGATGTTCTTGCTGCCATCCCAGAGTTCTTTCCGGCAACTTCTTTGCTATGCGAGATTAATTCTATAGCCATTGCCCTTGTGCCTAAAGTTCATAATCCCTCCTGGTTGAATGACTACCGCCCCATTTCGTGCTGCAATACCATCTACAAGTGCATTATCAAAATCCTTGCTAATCATCTTAAACCCATTCTTGGTGACTTGATTGATGAAGCGCAATCTTTCTTTGTGTGAGGAAGGAGCATTAGTGATAATATCTTTCTTGCCTAATAGCTTATGCATAATTATCATAATAAGAGGGGCACCCCGAGGTGCGCTATGAAAGTGGACATTAAGAGAGCCTATGATTCAGTGCGATGGGACTTTTTTTTGGATGTGATTGAATTAATGCAATTTCTAGCTCCTTATGTTCAGTGGGTCAAGGCTTGTATTACTACTCCGAGCTTCTCTATTTCCATTAATAATGCTCTTGAAGGTTATTTCAAAGGTGACCATGGCCTACGCTATGGTGATCCTCTCTTTTCTTACTTATTTGTTATTGCTATGGAGGTCTTTTCCATGATGTTGAGACAAAAAGTTGATCAAGAGATGAGTTTTAAGTATTATTGGAGATGCAAGCAACCTAAAATCACTCATTTGTGCTTTGTGAATGATCTTATGTTGTTCTGCCATAGGGATCTCAACTCAGCTACAATCTTGAAAGCTACCATTGAAAAATATGCAGAATTCTCGGGGTTAAATCCGAATGAAACAAAGAGAAACATATTCTTCTCGAGAGTTTCTACGCCAAGCAAGCACGATATAGTGGAAGGAGTGGGTTTTAAGGAGGGGAAATTACCTATGAGATACCTTGGTGTGCCTTTGATTTCCTCCAAGTTTAAGGCAATTGATTACAAGGTGCTGGTTGATCAGATTCTGTACAAAGCTAAAGCTTGGACTTCTAAGTATCTTTCCTTTGTGGGTCGTTTACAACTCATCAAGTTAGTTATTTTTAGCATGCAGGTTTATTGGACAATGCATTTTGTGCTCCCAAAGAAGATTATCCAAGAAATTGAGAAGATTATGAGGGCTTTTCTCTGGTCCAGAGCAGATTTGAAGTCTACTAAAGCCAATGTTGCTTGGGATGATGTTACTTACCCTAAAGAGAAATGTGGTTTGAGGATTAAGAAGCTTGAGGATTGGAATAAAGCTGTAGCCTCTAAGCATCTTTGGCATCTTAGTGATCCTTATAGCTTTTCTTTGTATGTTGCATGGATTTGTGATAATATTTTGAAGTAAAAGCACCTCTGGGAGGCTACTTGTCTAGGTGTTTGCACTTTGGTGTGGAGGAAATTGATGAAGCTTAGAGCAAGGTTTAAAGATTTAGCACAACGTGGGACATGGTCAGCATACTTCTCTTTTGTTCAACTATTGGCTCCTGTCGGGTCCAATTTGGGAGGCTATGGGAGACATAATTATCTATGATTCTAGGCTTTCTAGATCAGCCCAAGTGAGCCAAATCATTGAAGGGAATGATTGGAGGTGGCCTCATGTAAACTCTCACCAATTAATAGAGCTCAAGCGCTTTGTCCCCCCGGGTTTTACTACAAATCTGCATATGATGGACCAAATACAATGGTTGGGCCATCCTTCTAGAGTTTCCTCTACTAAATCAGCTTGGCATGCGATTTGGGTCTCCAGGCCTAAAGTTTCATGGTGGAAGTTGGTGCGGTTCTCTCATGCTATTCCTAGATGCAGCTTCATCCTTTGGTTAGCCATTCGGAAGCGGCTTACTACTCAAGATCATGTCTTGAAGTTTAGAAGCAACCTTGAAATGAAATGTGTTTTTTGTGGGTAGCCTTTGGATTTACATGTTCACCTTTTCTTTGGTTGTCCTTTTACTCTTGACTTATGGCTTCACTATATAGCTAAATGTAATCTGATTTGGTCCCCTCGCCCCTAGCAAGACACAATTCAATGGGCCACTCAAGCTTTTAAGGGGAAGTCGACTCAAGGTTATATAAGTAAGTTGGTGCTTTCCACCCTGGCTCATACTATTTGGCTTGAGAGGAATCGGAGCTGTTGCAATACTAAATTAAAAACCAAAGATTAGCTTATTGAAGGTATTAATTTGATGGTGCAGAGCAAGTTGATTGGTAACCGTAGCCTTAGACGCTTTATGCTTGATGAAGATCTGTTATTGCATTGGAATTTGAATTTGGACAATTAGTTGTTGGTTTTTTTGTTTGCTTGTAATGTGGGTTAGAATGGCAGGCAATCTTGTTTGAAGCCCATCCTTCCTTTTCCCACTTGCTTTAGTCTTGTTCTTTTGTTCGATTTGTAAATCTTTGCCGTTGAGCTTTGTTTTGGTCCTCATGTATTGTCATGACCCAAAACCCACCCCAGGAAAATTAAGGGACCGTGATCTTGGGATTTCCTTCAAATAAATAAATTTGTTCCTTTAATACATCATATCACATTCAATCATTGCAGCAGAAGCAAATACACATGTTACTATGCTCTTTATAGTATCAAGAATTGCCTAGAATAGTTTTTTGAAATGTACATCACATTCACATATGAACTTCAACTACTCTACCAGTGAGTCCCATACCTCACGCACTTCTGATCATATGCTTCAGAACATTTACTTCACATTAATTCGGGTCCCATACCCCGCCTTCAGATCATGTACTTCAGAACACTTACTTTATATTAATGTGGGTCCCATACCTCTCCTTCAAATCATGTACTTCAAAACACATACTTCATGTCAATACGGGTCCCATACCCGCCTTCAGAACACCTGCAAATATGTTGGGTGTGAGCTTAACTAAGCTCGCGAGTAATTCCAGCACTTTGTCAAGGGTTTTTAACTCATAGTGGGTTAGTTATAAGAGAGTTTATAAAAAAAATCACTACCAATTGCTCGTATACTTTAGAAATCGAATATATGATTTTTAAAAATGGATAGCATGAAGCATTCAAGGCATTCAGGCTAGGCACATTCTTCTTCAAATACAGGATATAGGAAACTTCAAAACACATAACACGAAGCATTTTAAAGCATTCAAGTAAAATAGATATTTCATGTATGCAAGTAAAAGGAACTTCAAAAAGATCACGTAACACGCAACATTTGGTGGCCATTGAAACTTGTGACACATACAGAATGACCATTTGGTGGCCATAAATTTTTAAAATATTTACTTGTAAACAAGATGCATAAAATCCTTTTTCTCGTATATGACCCTTTGTCATTTTAAAAACTGGGCCATTTCTTTTAAACCACTTCTTCAAGTAAATAAGGGTTTTGATAACCTTATTCCATTTCATATGAAAACAAGAAAACTTTGTTCATGAAATCATTATAAGTCATTAAGTTTAGAAGTGGGGGATCAGATCCTGCTACCATTTCTGCATGTATTCATCTTACCACTTTGACTAGGTGGAAATCTATTTCAAACCAGACTCCAGTTTTACTTCTCATGGAGATCTCATGCCTCGGGGATTAGATCCTGCTACCGGGCATTCTTCATGTCAATTGAGTTTCGAAGGAACCCGATATCACTTGTAGTGCTTATGCCCAATTATCCTGCATTACCAGTTCACAAATAGGAGGTTGAAAATATCTCTTTTCAAATAGATGCTATTTAAAGGCATTTAAAGATAACCTCCCAGTAGATGCTTTTCAAAAGCCTTTAAAACTTTAACTTCTTCAATAGATATTTCTCAAAGAGCATGGAAATACATTTTTTTCAAATAAATGCTTTCCATATGCATTTGAAATGTGACTTCTTTAAAAATGTGCTTTTTATAAGCATTCAAAACATGACTTCTTCAATAGACGGCTTTCAAAGAGCGTCGAAATACAGCTTCTTCAAGTAAATGATTTTCATGAGCATTAAAAATATGATTTCTTCAAATATATGCATTTCATGAGCGTTTGAAATATGACTTTTCAAATAGATGTTTTTCATGATCATTTGAGATATGACTTTTAAAATAGATGCTTTTCATGAGCGGTTGAAATATGAATTTTCCAAATAGATGCTTTTCATGAGCGTTAGAGATATGACTTTTCAAATGGATGCTTTTCAGGAGTATTAAAATATGGCTTCTTAAAAAAGATGCTTTCATGAGCACTTAAACAGGAATATTTTAACAGAGTCGTCAATACTTGGAATACAACGATTAGAACATTTAGAATATGAGCTTTAGAGTATTAAAACATAGAAAAATGAAGGAATTTATTTTTAGAGAGGCATTTAATAAAATTTTGGATTCAACGTAGACATGTTGGAACATAAACTTACAAAAGGTCAGCAATATAAACAAGCTAACTTGCATGTCACAATAGAGTTTTCAAAAAAGAAGCAGTAATTCTTGAATCAGGAACTATATAAATGCAGAATTTGAATTTAAAATACTTCGTGAATTTGAACACGTAATTCTTCAGGAATTTTTGAACTTAAACTTCTTCAGAATCCATGTAGATTAAAACCTCTACTTCAAAGTACAGGAGTACTCACCTTTATCCTTGCGGTCAACGATACTGCTGGGCTTTCCCTTTTTCTTTGTAGCTTTTAAGAACAATTCATAAAGAACTCATTAGTTTTTATTCACTTCAAATTATCACCTATTGATGCTCTTAACTTATTCTTAGACCGTGTTAATCCTAATTTCCTATGATAGGTCTTATTCCTTTTAAATCAGACTACACGTAGCAATTTATAAATTTGCATTTACTTATGCCTTATTTTTATAAGGTTGTATTTTCATGCGTCTTATTTTTTGTACCTAATTCGGTAATATAGACCTCACCGTTGGGTCCGAGACGTTGAAGAAAGTCAATTTAGACCTTCCCGAATTTTCATTTGGCTTCGGGCATGCTTAGGGGCAAAAAGAAAATTTTCATTTTTACGTGTCTTAATTTTTTGGAGTCTCGTCTTGTAAAATGGATCCCTCTATTGGGTCCAGAATGTCCAAAATAATAAATTTACATAATCCTTTTAATTTATTTGGGCAACGAATCATTTTATAATAATTAAATTAATTTAATTACTTAATATAATATTATATATTATATTCTGTAAGTATATGTCACATGTGCCATGCTGGCACAGTGGCAACACATGGGGGTCTAGGGCTTCACACGCATACACGTCTTGGGTTTGACTCTAGGGAGCCGGAACTCCCTTTTATTTTTCCTTATTTCTGTGAGCCAAACAATGGACAGGGGATCAAAACGAGGATAGGTTATCCCCGTTCCAATAGTGGATATCCAATCTAACCCCTACCCCTGTAACCAAACAGACCTAATTGAATTTAAAATTAAAACATAACACCCAAAATGACGTAGTTTCATTTAGAACCCAAACCATTTTATATTCAGGTCGTAGCCCGACCCAAATCTGAACCAATGACCCGACCCTAGACTGTTCTTCTTCCCCAAATTTTCAACGAGGATTCCGATCACCCTCTCTAGTGCCGACAATCCCAGTGAATGTTTTCGATGACAAGACCAACGGGGTTCGACCCATTTTTACATAAGGATCCTAATTCTGTAATTTATTTTGTGATTGGGTGAGTCCTGAATCGCGAAATGAAAGGTTTTAGTGGGTCTTCGGTGAGACCCGCCTTTCCGACGAGGAATTATTTCTCTATTTTGTGGTGTTGCAGCCACTGTTTTGGCCCTAGATTTTGCCTACATGTTCCCGAAACTACATAGAATACTTCACCATTGCCCTAGCCTTATGAAATCACTAAAATTGGGTCACCCACCCATTGTTTTGGCCGTACTTGCAAGTGGCAATAACTCCATGGTCTCTTGTGAATTTTTAGTGGTTCAACTTGCCAAATGCCCCATTTTTAATGATTCTTCGAGCTATATATATGGTTTTAAGCTTAAGGAAATTTTACACAAAAACATTACTTTTCAATGTTTCGGGCCAACTAGATCTAGGGTTTCTTCCTAGTTTTACCAAGCCATTTTCATCCATTTTTTCTTCCTTTTTCAATATCATATGGATGCATGCATTTTAAACCCTTAAACAGTAGGTTTTATCTAAGATTTTCTAGAGAGACAAAACTTGAAGAGTTAGGGATCTTTACCTTCATTGGTGACACTTTCTTCAGTCTCAAGCCACTAAATTCCCCCCATATCTCCTATTGTTTATATGAATCTCTTCTTCTTCTTCTCTCCTTCTCTCACTTTCTCTCTCTACGTTCTCTCTCTAAGAAAGCACATGCACACCTCACCTTTCTGATTCACGCAATCCTTATATATAGATATATTCATATATATTTCTGATTTTTGAAGAGGTGTTGCATGCAACCTCATTTTGTGTAATATAAGACAAAATGTGGGCAGCCCAAGTGGCTTTCTTTTTAGGTTCAGTTTCTTTCATCATTTTTGGTCAAGGGTTCAAGTCGCTTGGCCAACACGTTTGGCCTCTTTTTTCCCATATTTTTCCCTTTATGCCTTGTTTGGCATTTTTTACTTATTTTACTTCATTTTCTTCCTTTTACGTTTTACTTTTATTCTCCTTTTTCTTCTTGTATACTCGTATTCTTATTTATTTTCTTCACACATCGATTTAATAAATCAAAGTCATAAAATTCTGTTCATGTTCTTCACATGTCGACCTCATTAGTTGAAGCCTTATTGTTTTCTCTTCCTCACGTACCGTTTTTATTCATTGTATATTTATTTTATTTGGCCTTCATCATCGTGATCAAATTTTCTTAAGTCCCTAATATTTGATTAGTGACTTAATTTTTACTAATCGGATTGGGGTGTAACATTCTCCCCTCCTTAAAAGAGTTTTGTCCTCAAAACTCAATTACTTATATAACTTAATAGTACTTACTCGTATCACTCCTTACTTCCAAATCAGTAACATACAATTTCTAATTCCTCATGTCACATATCTGATTCATGTCTCCTAACGGTCTAAGGATTTCCTCGATATGGTTGGATAAGGTAGCACTACGTGTTTCTCAGTTCCATTAGTCATATGATAAAGCGGTCATTCCTTACCGGTAACAAAGGTCCTGATAGCACACTAGTAACTGTCGTAATCCTCCCATTCTTTTTTATCCTTTTATAATCACAATTATCCACTTTCATAGTTTACGTTCAAATATTAAGCGTATCTTCTATCACTACATGTCCTCATCAGGTCGTCAATTTCTAGAAAATGACTCCCTAAATCGAGTCATCAAAGGTCTCAATTCTATATTCTAGTTTCCTCTCAATATCAACTTTTACTTTTTAGCACAAACAAGTTTCTAGTCCTCTTAATGACTATGTGACTTGCGGTTCTATCTTAGATTCTTGAACTACTCATGATCCTCAAGTCCTATCCTTTTCTTATACTCATGTCTTCCAATATCCTCAAACTTCACCCATTCCACAGTCTGAAGATCCTTAACCTTTGCTCTGATACAAATTCTATCACGACCAAAAACCTACCCGGGCGGATTAGGGGATCGTGATTATAGGATTTCCTTCAAATAAACAAATTTTTTCCTTTAATACATCATATCACATTCAATCATTGCTGCGGAAGCAAATACACAAGTTACTATACTCTTTATAGTATCTAGAATTGCCTAGAATTTTTTTTTTGAAACATACATCAAATTCACATATGAACTTCAACTACTCTACCCGTGAGTCCCATACCTCATGCATTTCTGATCATGTACTTCTAGACACTTACTTCATGTTAATGCGGGTCCCATACCCCACCTTCAGATCATGTATTTTAGAACACATACTTCATGTTAATGTGGGTCCCATACCCCACCTTTAGAACACCTGCAAATATGTTGGGGGTGAGCCTAACTAAGCTCGTGTGTAATTCCAGTACTTTGTCATGAGTTTTCAACTGGTAATGGGTTAGTTATAAAAGCGTTTATAAAAACAATCATTACCAATTGCTCATATACTTTAGAAATAGAATATATGATTCTTAAAAACAGATAGCATGAAGCATTCAAGGTATTCAGGCTAGGTACATACTTTTTCGAAAATAGGATAGGAAACTTGAAAACACGTAACACGAAGCATTTTAAAGCATTCAAGTAAAACAGATATTTAATGTATGGAAGTACAAGTAACTTCAAAAAGATCACGTAACGCGAAGCATTTAAAAGCATTCGAGTGGGGTATTCAATATGCAATTGAAACTTGTGACACATATAAAATGACCATTTGGTGGCCATAAATGCTTAAAACATTTACTTGTAAACGGGATGCATAAAATCCTTTTTCTCGTATATGACCCTTTGTCTTTTAAAAACTGGTCCATTTCTTTTAAACCACTTCTTTAAGTAAATAGGGGGTTTTGAAAACCTTCTGCCATTTCTTCTGAAAACTTGAAAACTTTGTTCATGAAATCATTACATGTCATTATGTTTAGAGATGGGGTTTCAGATCCTACTACCATTTCTGCACGCATTCATCTTATCACTTTGATTAGGCAGAAATCTGTTTCGAACCAGACTCCAGTCTTACTTTTCGTGAAGATCTCATGTCCGGGGTATTAGATCCTGTTACTGGGCATTCTTCATGAAAATTGAGTTCCAAAGGAACCTAATATCACTTCTAGTGCTTATGCACGATTATCTTGCATTACCAGTTCACAAATAGGAGGTTTGAAATATTTCTTTTCAAATAAATGCTATTTAAAAGCATTTAACGATAACCTCCCAGTTGATGCTTTTTGAAAAGCCTTTAAAACTTTAACTTCTTCAATAAATGCTTTTCAAAGAGTACCGAAATACATTTTTTCAAATAAATGCTTTCCATGTGCATTTGAAATGTGACTTCTTCAAAAAGGTGCTTTTTATGAGAATTCAAAACATGGCTTCTTCAATAGACGCTTTTCGAAGAGCGTCGAAATACGGCTTCTTCAAGTAAATGTTTTTCATGAGCATTAAAAATATGATTTCTATATATGCATTTCATGAGCGTTTGAAATATGACTTTTCAAATAGATGTTTTTCATGAGCGTTTGAGATATGACTTTTCAAATAGATGCTTTTCATCAGCGGTTGAAATATGAATTTTCCAAATATATGCTTTTCATGAGCGTTTGAGATATGACTTTTCAAATGGATGCTTTTCAAGAGTATTAAAATATGGCTTCTTCAAAAAGAAGTTTTTCATAAGCATTTAAACAGGAATATTTTAACAGAGTCGTCAATACTTGGAATACAACGATTAGAACATTTAGAATATGAGCTTCAAAGTATTAAATCACGATATACAAGAATGTTTAAAACATAGTAAAATGAACGAATTTATTTTTAGAGAGGCATTTAATAAAATTTTCATTTAACGTAGACATTCTGGAACATAAACTTACAGAAGGTCAGTAATATAAACAAGCTAACTTGCATGTCACAATAGATTTTTCAAAAAGGAAGCAGTAATACTTGAATCAGGAGTCATATAAATACGGAATTTGAATTTAAAATACTTAAGGAATTTGAACTCGTAATACTTCAGGAATTTTTGAACTTAAACCTCTTCAGAATCCATGGAGATTGAAACCTCCACTTCAAAGTACAAAATTACTCACCTTTGTCCTTGGGGTTAGCGATACTGTTGGGTTTTTCGTTTTCCTTCGTAGTTCCTAAGAAAAATTTATAAAGAACTTATTAATTTTCATTCACTTCAAATTATCACCTGTTGATGCTCTTAAATTATTCTTAGGCCCTGTTAATCTAATTTCTTAAGATAGGTCTTATTCCTTTTCAATCGGACTACATGTAGCAATTTATAAATTTGGATTTACTTATGCCTTATTTTTATAACGTTGTATTTTTCCCGCGTCTTATTTTTTTGTAGGTAATTTTGTAATATGGACCTCACCGTTGGGTCCGGGACGTCGAAAGAAAGTCAATTTAAACCTTCCCAAATTTTCATTTGGCTTTGGACATGCTTAGAGGCACAATGGAAATTTTTATTTTACGTATCTTAATTTTTTGGAGTCTCGTCTCGTAAAACGGATCCCTCCATTGGGTCTAGAATGCCCAAAATAATAATTTTGCACTATCCTTTCAATTTATTTGGGCAACGAATCATTTTATAATAATTAAATTAATTTAATTACTTAATATAATATTATATATTATATTCTGTAAGTATATGTCACATGTGTCATGGTGGCACAGTGGCCGAACGTGGGGGTTCAAGGCTTCACACGCACACACATCTTGGGTTCGACTCCAAGGAGCTGCAGCTCCCCTTTATTTTTCCTGATTTTTGTTAGCCAAACAATAGGCAGGGGATCAAAACCAGGATAGGTTATCCCAGTTCCAATAGTGGATATCAAATCAAGCCCCTGCCCCTATAACCAAACAGACCTAATTGAATTTAAAATTTGAAACATAACGCCCAAAACGACATAGTTTCATTTAGAACCCAAACCATTTTATATTCTGGTTGGAGCTCGACCCGAATCCGAACCAATGACCCGACCCTACACTGTTCTTCTTCCTCAAATTTTCAACGAGGGTTACGATCACCCTTCTAGGTGCAAGAAATCCTAGGCGAATGTTTTCGATGACAAGACCAACCAGATTCGACCCATGTTTTCATGAGGATCCTAATTCTGTAATTTATTTTGTGATTGGGTGAGCCCTGAATCACGAAATGAAAGGTTTCAGTGGGTCTTTGGCGAGACTCGTCTTTCCGACGAGGAAATATTTCTCTATTTCATGGCGTTGCAACCATTGTTTTGGCCCCAGATTTTTCCTACGTGTTCCTGAAACTAAATAGAATACTTCCCCATTGCCTTAGCCTCATGAAATCACCAAAATTGGGTCACCCACACATTTTTTTGGATGTACCTGCAAGTGGTCATAACTCCATGGTCTCTTGAGCCTTTTCAGTGGTTCAACTTGCCAAATGCTCCATTTTTAATGATTGTTCAAGCTATGTATCTAGTTTCAAGCTTAAGGCAAGTTTACACAAAAACATTACTTTTCAATGTTTCAGATCAACGAGATCTAGGGTTTCTTTCTAGTTTTACCAAGCCATTTTCATCTATTTTTCTTCCTTTTTCAATATCATACGCATGCATGCATTTTAAACCCTTAAACAGTAGGTTTCAACTAAGATTTTCTAGAGAGAGAAAAATTAAAGACTTAGAGATCTTTACCTTCAATGGTTACGCTCTCTTCAATCTCAAGCCACTGAATTCCCCCCATAGCTCTTATTGCATGTATGAATCTCTTCTTCTTTTTCTCTCTTTCTTTCACTTTCTCTCTCTACTTTCTCTCTAGCAGAGCACATGCACACCTCACCTTTCTGATTCACGCAATCCTTATATATAGATATATTCATATATCTTTTTTATTTTTGACGAGGTGTTGCATGCAACCTCATTGGTTGCTTTGGGAGGTGGGGTGAGCTTATATATGTATATTTTCTGTAATATAGGACATAAAATATAGGCAGCCCAAGTGGCTTTCTTTTTAGGTTCAAGTTCTTTCATCATTTTTGGTCAAGGTTCGAGTCCCTTGGCCAACACTTTTGGCCTCCTTTTTCCCATCTTTTTCCCATTATGCCTTGCTTGGCATTTTTTTACTTATTTTACTTCATTTTCTTCCTTTTATGTTTTATTTTTATTCTCTTTTTTCTTCTTGTATACTCGTATTCTTATTTATTTTTTTCACGCATCGATTTAATAAATCAAAGTCTTAAAATTTTGTTCATGTTCTTCACGTGTCGACTTCATTAGTTGAAGCCTTATTGTTTTATCTTCCTCACGTACCATTTTTATTCGTTGTATATTTATTTTATTTTTGCCTCATCATCATGATCAAATTTGCTTCAGTCCCTAATGTTTGATTAGTGACTTAATTTCTACTAATCGGGTTGGGGTGTTACATTCTCCCCTCCATAAAAGAGTTTTGTCTTCAAAACTCAATTACTCATATAACTTAATAGTACTTACTCGTATCACTCCTTACTTCCAAATCAGTAACATACGATTTCTAATTCCTCAAGTCACATACCCGGTTCATGTCTCCCAACGGTCTAAGGATTTCCTCAATATGGTTAGATAAGGTAGCACTGCGTGTTTCTCAGTTCCCTTAGTCACATGATAAGGCGGTCGTTCCTTACCGGTAACAGAGGTCCTAATAGCATAATAGCAACTGCCGTAATCCTCCCATTCTCTTTTATCCTTATACAACCACAATTATTCACTTTCATAGTTTACGTTCAAATATTAACCATATCTTATATCACTACATGTCCCCATTAGGTCATCAATTTCTAGAAAATAACTCCCTAAATCGAGTCATCAAAGGTCTCCATTCTATATTCTAGTTTCCTCTCAATATCAACTTCTACTTTTTAGCTTAATCACGTTTCTAGTCCTCTTAATGACTATGTGACTTGCGGTTCTATCTTAGATTCTCGAACTACTCATGATCCTCAAGTCCTATCCTTCTCTTATACTCATGTCTTCCAATTTCCTCAAATTTCACCCATTCCACAGTCTGAAGATCCTTAACCTTTGCTCTGATACCAACTCTATCGCAACCAAAAACCCACCCTAGGCGGATTAGGGGACCGTGATCATGGGATTTCCTTCAAATAAACAAATTTGTTCCTTTAATACATCATATCACACTCAGTCATTGTAGTAGAAGCAAATACACATGCTACTATACTCTTTATAGTATCTAGAATTGCCTAGATTTTTTTTTAAAAATATACATCACATTCACATATGAACTTCAACTACTCTACCAATGAGTCCCATACCTTATGCACTTCTAATCATGTACTTCAGAACACTTACTTCACGTAAATGCAGGTCCCATACCTCGCCTTCAAATTATGTATAGTAGAACACTTACTTCATGTTAAGGCGGGTCCCATACCCCGCCTTCAGATTATGTACTTCAAAACAAATACTTAATGTCAATGTTTGTCCCATACCCCGCCTTCAGAACACCTGCAAATATGTTGTTGGTGAGCCTAACTAAGCTCGTGAGTAATTCTAGTACTTAGTCATGGGTTTTCAACTGGCAGTGGGTTAGTTATAAGAGAGTTTATAAAAACAATCACTACCAATTGCTCCTTTACTTTAGAAATAGAATATATAATTATTAAAAATAGATAGTATGAAGCATTCAAGGTATTCAGGCTAGGCACATACTTTTTCAAATACAGGATATAGGAAACTTGAAAACACGTAACACGAAGCATTTAAAAGCATTCGAGTGGGATATTCAATATGCAATTGAAACTTATGACACGTACAGAATGACCCTTTGGTGGCCATAAATGTTTAAAACATTTACTTGTAAACAGGATGCATAAAATCCTTTTGTTGTATATGACCCTTTGTCATTTTCAAAACTGGGCCATTTCTTTTAAATCACTTTTGCAAGTAAATGGGGGTTTTGAAAACCTTCTGCCATTTCTTATGAAAACATGAAACTTTGTTCATGAAATCATCACATGTCATTACGTTTAGAGATGGGGGTTCAGATCTTGCTACCATTTCTGCCCGCCTTCATCTTATCACTTTGATTAGGCGAAAATCTATGTCGAACCAGACTCTAGTTTTATTTCTCATGGAGATTTCATGCCCAAGGGATTAGATCCTTCTACAAGGCATTCTTCATGTCAATTGAGTTCTGAAGGAACCTAATATCACTTGTAGTGCTTATGCACGATTATCTTGCATTACCAGTTCACAAATAGGAGGTTTGAAAATATTTCCTTTCAAATAGATGCTATTTAAAAGCATTTAAAGATAACCTCCCAGTAGATGCTTTTGAAAAGCTTTTTAAAACTTTAACTTCTTCAATAGATGCTTTTCAAAGAGTATCGAAATACATTTTTTTCAAATAAATGCTTTCCATCTGCATTTGAAATGTGACTTCTTCAAAATGGTGCTTTTTATGAGCATTCAAAACATGGTTTCTTCAATAGACGCTTTTCGAAGAGCGTCGAAATACGGCTTCTTCAAGTAAATGCTTTTCATGAGCATTAAAAATATGATTTCTTCAAATATATGCATTTCGTGAGCGTTTGAAATATGACTTTTCAAATAGATGTTTTTCGTGAGCATTTGAGATATGACTTTTCAAATAGATGCTTTTCATCAGCGGTTGAAATATGAATTTTCGAAATATATTCTTTTCATGAGCGTTTGAGATATGAATTTTCAAATGGATGCTTTTCAGGAGTATTAAAATAAGGCTTCTTCAGAAAGATGCTTTTCATGAGCATTTAAACAAGAATATTTTAACAGAGTCATCAATACTTGGAATACAACGATTAGAACATTTAGTATATGAGCTTCAAAGTATTAAATCACGATATACATGAATGTTTGAAACATAGCAAAATGAAAGAATTTATTTTTAGAGAGGCATTTAATAAAATTTTTCATTTAACGTAGACATGTTGGAACATAAACTTACAGAAGGTCAGCAATATAAATAAGCTAACTTGCATGTCATAATAGAGTTTTCAAAAAGAAAGTAGTAATACTTGAATCAGAAGTCATATAAATACAAAATTTGAATTTAAAATACTTCAGGAATTTGAACTCGTAATACTTCAGGAATTTTTGAACTTAAACCTCTTCAAAATCTAGGGAGATTAAAACCTCCACTTCAAAATACAGAATTACTCACCTTTGTCCTTGGGGTTAGCAATACTGCTGGGCTGGGCTTTCCCTTTCCCTTTGTAGCTCCTAAGAACAATTTATAAAGAACTCATTAATTTCCACTCACTTCAAATTATCACCTATTGATGCTCTTAACTTATTATCAGGCCATGTTAATCCTAATTTCCTAGGATAGGTCTTATTCCTTTTCAATCGGACTACACGTAGCAATTTATGAATTTGCATTTACTTATGCCTTATTTTAATAAGATTGTATTTTCATGCGTCTTATTTTTTTGTACCTAATTCGGTAATATGGACCTCACTGTTGGGTCCGGGATGTCGAAGAAAGTCAATTTAGACCTTCCCGAATTGTCATTTGGCTTCCGGCATGCTTAGGGGCAAAATGGAAATTTTCATTTTTACATGTCTTAATTTTTTGGAGTCTCGTCTCATAAAACGGATCCCTACGTTGGGTCCATAATGTCCAAAATAATAAATTTACGCTATCCTTTCAATTTATTTGGGCAACGAATCATTTTATAATAATTAAATTAAATTTATTTATTTAATTACTTAATATAATATTATATATTATATTCTGTAAGTATATGTCACATGTGCCATGGTGGCACAGTGGTAGCACGTGGGGCTTTTGGGCTTCACACACACGCGTCTTGGGTTCGACTCTAAGGAGCTGCGGCTCCCCTTTATTTTTCCTGATTTTTGTTAGCCAAACAATGGACAGGGGATCAAAACTAGGATAGGTTATCCCAGTTCCAATAGTGGATATCAAATCAGGCCCCTACCCCTGTAACCAAACAGACCTAATGAAATTTAAAATTTAAAATATAACGCCCAAAACGACGAAGTTTCATTTAGAACCCAAACCTTTTTATATTCGGGTTGGAGCCTGACCCAAATCCGAACCAATGACCCGACCCTTCACTATTCTTCTTCCTTAAATTTTCGAGGAGGGTTCCAATCACCGTCTTTGGTGCCGGCAATCCCGGCGAATGTTTTCGATGACAAGACCAACGGGATTCGACCCATGTTTTCCTAAGGATCCTAATTCTATAATTTATTTTGTGATTGGATGAGCCCTGAATCATGAAATGGAAGGTTTTAATGGGTCTTCGGTGAGACCCGTCTTTCCGGCAAGGAATTATTTCTTTATTTCGTGGCGTTGCAGCCACTGTTTTGGCCCTTGATGTTTCCTACATGTTCCTGAAACTAAATAGAATACTTCCCCATTGCCCTAGCCTCATGAAATCACCAAAATCGGGTCACCCACACATTTTTTGGACGTACCTGCAAGTGGCCTTAACTCCATGGTCTCTTGAGCGTTTTCAGTGGTTCAACTTGCCAAATGCCCCATTTTTAATGATTGTTCGAGCTATGTATCTAGTTTCAAGCTTAAGGCAAGTTTACATTCCTATATATCGTGATTGTTCGAGTTAGGGATCTTTACCTTCAATGGTTACGCTCTCTTTAGTCTCAAGCCACTGAATTCCCCCTATAGCTCCTTTTGCATGTATGAATCTCTTCTTCTTCTTCTCTTCTTCTCTCTACTTTCTCTCTCTAATAGAGCACATGCACATCTCACCTTTCTAATTCACGCAATCCTTATATATAGATATATTCATATATCTTTCTAATTTTTTATGAGGTTTTGCATACGACCTCATTGGTTGCTTTGGGAGGTGGGGTGAGCTGGTATGTGTATATATGTATATTTTGTGTAATATATGACACAAAATATGGGCAGCCCAAGTGACTTTCTTTTTAGGTTCAAGTTCTTTCATTATTTTTTATCAAGGGTTCGAGTCCTTTGGCCAACAGTTTTGGCCTCCTTTTTCCCATCTTTTTCCCTTTATGCCTTGTTTAGCATTTTTTAATTATTTTACTTCATTTTCTTCCTTTTACGTTTTACTTTTATTCTTCTTTTTCTTCTTGTATACTTGTATTCTTATTTATTTTCTTCTTGCATCGATTCAATAAATCGAAGTCTTAAAATTTCATTCATGTTCTTCACGTGTCAACTTCGTTAGTTGAAGCTTTGTTGTTTTATCTTCCTCACGTGCCATTTTTATTCGTTGTATATTTATTTTATTTTTGCCTTCGTCATCATGATCAAATTTTCTTAAGTCCCTAATATTTGATTAGTGACTTAATTTCTACTAATCAGGTTGGGGTGTTACATGTATATCTTTCTTTTTGGTTATAAAATTCTACTTACTAAAAAAATATAGATGTTCTTGTTGCCATTCAATAATTCTTTCGAGCAAGTTCTTTTCTGCATGAGGTTAATTCTATAGCCATTGCCCTTGTGCCAAAAGTTCCTAACCCCTCTCGGTTGAATGACTACCGCCCCATTTCGTGTTACAATAACATCTACAAATGCATTACCAAGATCCTTGCTAATCGTCTTAAACCCATTCTTGGTGACTTGATTGATAAAGCTCAATCTGCCTTTGTGTTGGGAAGGAGCATTAGTGATAATATCTTTCTTGCCCAAGAGCTCATGCATAATTATCACAAGGAGAAGGGTACCCCGAGGTGTGCTATGAAAGTGGACATTAGGAAGGCTTATGATTCATTGCGATGGGAATTTCTTTTAGATGTGCTTGATTTAATGTAGTTTTTAGCTCCTTATATTCAGTGAGTCAAGGCTTGTATTATCACTCCAAGCTTTTCTATTTCCATTAATGGTGCTCTTGAAGGTTATTTCCAAGGTGTTTGTGGCTTATGGCAAGGTGATCCTCTCTCTCCCTACTTGTTTGTCATTGCTATGGAGGTCTTTTCTATGATGCTGAAGCAAAAAGTTGATCAAGAGACGAGTTTTAAGTACCATTGGAGATGTAAGCTGTAACACCCCGACCTGATTAAAGGATAATTAAGCCACTAATTATTAATTAGTGACCTTTAATAAAATATTGAGAAAATTTAATCGAAAATCTCTCGACGGTCACGATAGACCAATAAATAATTAAACACGTCAAGAGAGGAGGCTGTAATACCCGAACCTAATTACTAATTAATTAGGTGAAATAATGTCATTTTAATACTGTGGAAACTCGAATAAACAAACTACGACGACCACCAAGAAATAATAACTGACACGAGGCTTTTGACATTGAGGCTAACCAAACTAGGGAACCACTAGAAGAAACCGCTTCAAAAAAAGAGCAATAGAAAAGGAAATAGCCAAAATGAAAATCTATGCTAGCCAAACGAGGCATAAGCCCAAATTAAGGGAAAAATGCCAAAATGTGAGGCCAAGGAAATTTGAACCCTTGACCAAGTAGGGTAAGACTTTAAGCACTCAAAAAATATACCAGTTGGGCTGTCAGCACTTTTGTGCTTAGTTATGCAATAGAATTATATATGAACCTAAATTACCTAAGCCCAACTCCCAAATTGGACAATGGCCATACATGCAAACCCCTCATCATCAACTGAACCTCTCCACATCAGTTCACATCACCCTCTGATTCAACCACATGATGACACCTGAATCCTTGATGTGCAAGCATACATGGCGATATATGTATAGGTATGCAATTACACACTTTAGAACACTTCAAGTGAGTGTGTGCTGTGTATTCAGACTGTGTGTGTGTGTAACATTGTGTGTGCGTGAGGCTAGAGAGAGATTAGAGAGAGAGGGACCTTATGTGTGAGGTAGATGTGTGTGTATGCATGGTGTGTGTGTCCCATTTGAAGGAGTGCAAGAAGAAAAGGGGAGGACTGAACCATACCTGCAAGGTGGATAAGCTCTGGAAGCTTAGTTGTGAGCCAAGAAGGAGCAGTAGTCGACTAGAAGGTATAAAATACCCAAAACCCAGGATTTTCTTTTTAAGTTTTGCTTACTATTCAGTCTTGTGAGTACCTATAACTACATGCATTAGTAGATTTGACGCTAAGGAACTGATATAAGTTGATTGAGGGAGTCAAGAGGGCTCGGTATACATGAATCCACAAAGGATCACCGTTGTTGGACCTCAGAATTGCAGGTCTGAGATTACCTTTAGGAAACTGATTTTTGATAACTTAAATCAAAAATAGACCTTACTAGCATTAAGAAATCACCTAGTCGCGACCTAGAAACACCAAGGAAGCCCCAAAAATCAGAGCTGTAGTCACGAGTCAGAAATCGGGTTCCTTGAAATTGAGCCCCAGAACTAATTCTTGGAATGTGGTTTGAAAGCCACTGGACTGAGGGTCATTGTCACGACCCGAAACCCACCCTCTGCGGATTACTGGATCGCGACCGCCACCCTCAGGCCCGAGGACCCTTGGGTGAAGGCTCACATAGGCAGCGATATCGAATAGATGTGCGACATGTGGTTGTGGAAGCGTGAAAAACTTTTTCTTTTCTTTTCATATTTTAAATTTACGCACATCCGTTCGGTACTGCCGCTCCATACATAGCATACATGGTTACACATTCAGAGTATAACTAGAATTTTAAAAACTTGATAAATATAATACATACTCAGTTGCCCCATGGGGCTTATACATAACAGTGTTGATCTTCTAATACAAAATATACTAGAAATGTTCATAAGTTTCCTAAAGAAACTACTTGACATGTCTTCCCAAAAGAATGGCAGATTCTTCATCATCGTCTTCGAATCAAAACTACCCTCAATCACCTGAAAGGGGGATCCAAACAAAGTCCAGGTAAGCTAATCTAAGCTTGTGAGTAATTCCTGCATTCGTTATGGGGTTTTCAACTGGTAGTGGTTTAACACATAAGAGTTTATAAAATACTCACTACCAATTGCTCGTACTCTTTAGAATACAGAGTATATGCATTCTTAAAACAGATGGCTTGAAACATTTAAAGTATTCAAGCTATACTTATACTTATGAACTTTAAAACATATGACATAACTTGCATTTCTTAGATAGAGTATGTAAACTCAAGCATATGCATTTCGTAAAACAGATAACTTGAAACATTTAAAGTATTCAAGCTAAACTCGTACTTCATCAGATAAAGTATATAAACTTTAAAACACATAAATACGTATTGTGAAAATGAGGGTAAAACCTGCTTTCATTTCCAAAATCACTTTGTCATCTTTTCTCTTTAATTAGGTGGAATCTGTTTCGAACTAGACTCTCATTTTACTACCAATACTATCGATCTCATTTGCCTGGGGGATTAGATCCTGCTACCGGGCATTTACTGTTGAATCCCGAAAGATTTCAACCATCATAGGGGGTGCTTTAAACACCATTTATCTTGTAAAACATTTATCACATAGCTTCTTCAATAGATACTTTCATAAGTATTTAAAACATGAAATGTATAACTTCTACAATAGAACTTCAAATACTTGAAATAATCAAATTCAGAATATTTTATATAATTTGGCATTTAAAACTTTAGACATGCTGAAATATATTTGAAGGGAAAAACTATTGCAGAAAACAATCACTGAGCATGTCACAATAGGGTTATAAAACAGAACAATTTAAAACTGAATCATGTAAATACTGAATTCGAAATTTCAAACACTTCATATCTTTGCATTTAAAACCTTTTCAAATCCATGGAGTTAAATCTCCATTTCAAACACAGGGTTACTCACCTTGGTCCTTTAGGGTTAGTGCTAATAATACGCTTTCCCACTTTCCTTGTAGTTCCTAAGAACAATTCATAAACATCTCATCAACTTCACATTCATTGTAATATCATCTCGATATTCCTCAACTTATGCTTAAATCGTATTAGATCCTAAAATGATTTCATGATTTCATATGTACTTAACTTAACTTGTACTCTTAACCTATGACACAATTTAATGTGTTAGAAATGGAATTTATTTCACTTTATACTCTTCTGGTAGCTCCATTAACTTTGAATTGAAGTTATTTATTTGACATGTTTACGTGTTGTGTCTTTTCGTATTTCATTTCTCGTACACGCCTTAGTATTAGTACTTTGGCATTACTCTAATTTATAGTCATCTTACAGATGCTATTCATCAAATTTTGTCTTTTTCTTTTAGACATTTCTTTTAGTCGAATAGACTCTACCATTGAGTCCGGAGTGTCGAAGAAAGTCGGTTTAAGCTTTCCTAAAAGTTTATTTGGCATTTTGTATGTAAAAGGGCAAAATGGTCATTTTATCATTTTACGTGTCACATCTTTCCGTATTTCGTTTCGTAATTTGGACTCCATTATTGAGTCCGGGATGTCAAATAAAGTCAATTTAGATCTTCTCTGATTTCATTTTGGCTTTAGGGGTACCAGGGGTATTTTGGTCTTTTTACCCCTTTACGTGTCTTTATTTTTCAGGACCCCGTCTCGTGTCGTGGACCTCACCATTGGACTCAGTAGGGTTGAAATAATAGGAATACATATATAACTTATCCCATTTGGACATCGGGGCATTTCGTGAATATTTAATTTAATTAATTAAATTTAGTAAGTATAATATATATATATATATATATATTTTGGTGGCTTATATGACCGGATGAAATGGGTGGCACACTGGCCAGTGTGTCACCTCCCACTCCCATAGATACCACGTTCGAATCCTGTTAGGTGCAGTTGCACCTTTTTTATTTTTTTTTTATTTTATTATATATATATATATATAACTTGCCCCTTATGGGACACACGCGCACGCGTGGCCGAGTGCTAAGAGAGGCCAATCGCGCGCGTGAGGTCAGGGGTTCGAACCCTTATCGACCCAATTTCTTTCCCTTTTCTCTTCAAACTTCATACGGTTTTATATATATAATATCAGGCCCCAAAACGACGTCGTGGCCATAATGCGGTGGCAACCCTCAGGAAGCCCCACGTGTCTGAGTCAACTCGGCTCAACCTTTTAAACCGAGCCAACCCGGTCGTCTTCTCCATCTCGACCCCCACTATAACCCTAGTTACAGTTTTATACTTTCTTCATTTTCGTGAGTTTTGGCCAACTAAAACCCTATTGTTTTCATGTAGAAATGTTCCTAAGGCATAACTAATCAGATTCACATTCATTTTGGAGTTCGAAATGAACTCATTTTCTCGGTTTCAACCTTGATAATCCGAACTCTACTTCGGTCGTAAATGTTCATTTCTTGTTCATTTTTCATGAGGTTGGTCTTGTTTCGATCCCCTAGTCATGGGGATTTAGTTTTCATTCTTTTAAACATGTTTCGAAATGTAGTCGAGGTGTTGGGTTTAAGACCCGAAACCTGCAACTCGATATTTGAGGATCACTTCTTAGGTTTCATGGTCGCGGGTATAGGTATTTAGCACCCTCATGGTCTCGGCTTGAAGCCTTGGTAAGCCAAAAATGGTTTAGTATAAGTTGGTTTAGACCTGCTTCAAGCCAGGTCATCAATGGCCGTAACTTCTAGGTCTTGTGTTTTTAGGTGTTTTCAAGCTTAAAATTCATAAGTAAACAAGTCTAAATATGTTCTAGATATCATATATAAAATGAAAGCTTAAATCAGTTTATACATAGAGAAATTCTAGAGAGAGAAAAATGGAAGCCTTTGAGTTTTTCTCACCTTTTTGTTTCGGTTTCCTTCTCTTTCTTGCTCTAAAACCCTTCTTCTATCTCCTCAGTTCCTTTCCTTACGATACAACAGGCAATGCATGTTTGTTTCTTTTAAAGAGGAGAGAACCGACTTCTCTCTCTCTCCCTTCTCTCTCTCTCTCTCTCTCTCTCTCTCTTTCTGACTCCATAGCCCTACACTAGCCTTCACATCTCATCAATTTAACTTTCCGTCCAATTAATTCTTGCTCTTCCCCATTTTTGCTTTATCACCAAGTGGGTTTGACCTTTGTATATGATGTATATATATATATATAATACAACACACACAACACATGAGAACACACACTACCGACACACACACACACTGTGCACTGTTCACACTAGATATTTATTTTAATATACTTTTATAATTTGAATAATATGTTAATTATTTACATATACATACTTATACATGTACATGTGCATATATATATATATATATATATATATGCACACATTTGGCTCATATACACTCACATATAGATATTTATATACCAAATATATTTTATCTTGGGTACATGTATTTATAGTTATATATATACGCACTTTTATACACTTTATAACATACACACACAATACACCATAAAGTGTGTGTTTATGTGTTCAAATTTATTTAATTAGAATTAGAATTAATGATTTCATATAAATAAATAATTATTTATTTATTTGATTTATTATTCTTTTTAAGTGTAATTATTTTTACACTAATTTTTTTTAATCTCGAAATACGTGTCATATGACCCGGTATCCCGGGTCGGGATATCACAATCATATTAAGACAAACCACGCATGAAATGGTGATGAAATGACCATTTATGAGTCACTTGTAAACCGCGACTATCCAACCCACCATGGCTCCTAGAGCTTGATTCGAGCCCTAAGACGAATGCCAAAATGTTTCCTAGACCTTCAGTAATCGACACCATTCAAAACAGAATGAAGAAGCATCCTAAAAAGTCACAAAACTGGAAAACTTGAAAACTAGAAACTAGGGCAACAGTAGCCCTAGGTGATGAAAAAGACGACGAGTTGATCGAGTTGACTCACCCAACTCGTTCAGACCGAACGTGTCGACTCAGACACTTGTTGAATCGCGGGATAGCCACCGCATTAATGAAACGGCGTCGTTGGGTTTTAAATTAAAAACTAAAGTTGGCCTGTTTGGTTACAACTGTATGAAATTGGAACTAGGAATGGGGATAACCCTAACCGCGAATAAGGCGAATAACTAGGATATGCTGTACCGGTTTTCTAAATTGACCTGAACCGGCTGGTTCAGTGAGTATTGGACCGGTTTAGGGTTTTTAAGCCTAGAACCCACTGGTTCAAACCGGAATTTTGAGAATTTGTAATCTGACCCCAAAAATTTTGAATAATTTCACTAGGGCTCAAACAGTAAAATAATTAAAATATTATTTTAATATTTTAAATAGGAAAAATTATGAAAATGCCCCTAAATAAAAAATGGGTCAAAAAAAGTCCAAATAAAATAAATGAATAGTGTATTTTGACTATTTTGGACGTTCTGGACCCAATGGCTAGGTCTGTTTCACAAGACGGGACTCCAAAAAATTAAGACGCGTTAAAGTGTAAATTACCAAATTGCCCCTAATATGCCGATGTCCAAATAAGACAAGTTATTAGTGTATTCTTATTATCTTGGACCTTCTGAGACCAACGGTCAGGTCCGTTTCATGAGACGAGACCCTAAAAAATAAAGACACGTAAAAATGTAAAATGATCAATGTCACATCCCGAACCCCACCCTACGCGGATGTCGAGGACGTGACTGCCAGTTGGTCGCGACGCGACCAACCAAAGGCAAATTCTGAACTTTCCGACAAATTGCACTCCAACTGTAGGGTCAGATGCAGCGGAATTTAAAACTTTTTCTTTGTGTCACGGGAATGCAACTCACTTATCCATCATAAGTATATGTATCACAGAACAAGACTAGATCCAGTCAGTCAACAATTCTAATCTCAGAGCATATCTAAAATCAAGCATATAACAACAGAGCAGATCTAATATCTCTAGAGTACCATTAGTTCCATGAGCCATGTCTATCTAGTATATAACAGTCAAGTCAGTCATAACATACCACTCACCGGAATAACCAGGTTCAATCCACAATAAACCAGTCTCTACAATTCAGTGCCGTCAGATCCTTACTTGCGATGCCACTTAGCCTATTCACGTCATGTCACAGTACCATCTAATCCAATGGAGGTAATTCCTGAAAAATGTCAGAATAATGGGGTGAGCTTAAATAAGCCCAGTGAGTAACACAGATTCCCTATCATGGGTTTCAAAACCAGTTTTGTGCTCCCAAGGCACATGGATAATTTAGTCATTACAAAAATAACTATTTTTATAAATCCATTTCATAAGCAGTCTAGTACAATAAAACAGAATCGGACAAACAATACAAACGGATCGGAACATGACATAACCAATCGGTCAGAACAATAACTATTGCTAATATATCGGTCAAGACACAGACTCTTCATTAACGGAACGAATCATAACGGAACTGGACCTTATATCAATCAAGACAGACAGATCATCAACGGACGGAACATGTCGGAACCGGACGGAACATATCAATCAAGGCAGACATAACATTAACGGACGGAATATAATGGAATCGGACGGTAACATATCAATCAAGGCAGACATAACATTAACGGACGGAATATAACGGAATCGGACGGTAACAATACATCAGTCAAGCAAAGGCATATCATGAACGGATAGATCATAACGGAACTGGACCATATTTCAATCAAGACAGACAGATCATCAACAAACGGAACATAACAGAATCGAACGGAACAATACATCAGTCAAAACAAAGACATATCATGAACGGATAGATCATAACGGAACTGGACCATATTTCAATCAAGACGGACTTAACATCATTACGGACCGAACATGTCAGAACCGGACGGAACAATACATCAGTCAAAACAAAGACATATCATTAACGGATAGATCATGACGGAACTGAACGGAATTCCTAATTCGAAGGACACAAGCACATCACGTGGAATGTGGTACAAAGGGCGTACATTAAGTACATACATTTAAACAATATAGCATTCAGACAGTATACTATACAAAGCGGTACGATACAACAAAATGTTGTTCTTTGCCTATATCACATGGTTTATTTAATCGTTTCAGAAATAATGGTTCAATATATCCATTTTATCTCAACAGTTCAAAACGGGCAAAACAGTACGGAATGCTAGCACAGGGATCAGGAATATAGTCAATTATTTAAAAAGACTAAAACCATGTCATAAGTGATATAGTACGGAAAACATGCATTTAAATATTTGCACTTAAATAATTGCATTCAAAACAGATCAGTAAATCAAGGGACAGTATCGAAACAGTGTCAGAAGTTACTCACAAACTTTACGCTTATTTCCTTGCATAAATAATCCGATAACCTCCAGGTACGTCAGGCATCTCCATGTATATCCTGAATAATAATCATCAATCACAGACAGATCAGAACTCATCCATTCAGGTCTCATTCGTCATCTTAGGTATCTATCGGATTACCTAAGATAGCCTAGTAGCCTATCTCCCTTCCATTGGGTCTCACTCGAGGCTATTTCATTCTTTAATTAGGCTTAGCAGTTATTAGGATTATATCCTAAGTCATTTAGACTTCAATTGTTATCAGTCAGGCACTCATTCAACCTTAGGGGCAAAATGGTAATTTTACCATTCTTGTCCCGGACCCTGTCGTGGTCTACGGAATAGTCTTTATATCTTAAGTACAAAGTTCTACGTCCTTTGGACTCCAATCGGTATCAGTTAGGTTCTCATTTTAACCATAAGGGCAAAATGGTAATTTTGCCATTCTTATCCCGGACCCTGTTATGGTCCTCAGAATATCCCATATATCGTATATACGAAGTTTTAAGTCTTTTAGACTTTAATCGGTATCAGTTGGGTACTTATTTAGTCTTAGGGGCAAAATGGTAATTTTGTCATTTTTGCCCCGGACCTATCATGGTCCTCAGAACGTCCCATATATCTCATGTATAAATTTGTAAGTCCATTGGACTTCATTTGGTATCTGCTTTAGATCGTCGGGACACATCGGTCATTTCTCATTTTACGCGTTGACTGTTTCGGAGTCTTATTTAGCCCTTCAGTGTTCATAATTATCCCTATGATAATTTATCAGATCAGTTTGACCTCTACTTTGCACTTACAGTGCTCAGGGGTATTTTGGTCATTTTACGTTTTGTGTAATTCTGACCCCGATTCGTCATCTAATCAAGTATACAGTCTCACCAGTGTTCGGGTTTCTATCGGTATCAGTTTCGTCCCAATCGGACTTTGTTTAGGTCTCGTACGGTATCAGGGGTAATTTGGTAATTTTGTGTGTCATATTTTTCGGCACGTCAGTTCATAAAATGGACCTCACCATTGGGTCCAGAGTGTCCGACATAATTAAGTTGGACTATCTGTTATGTTTAATCGGCCCTGAGTATTATTAAGGGCAATTCAGTCATTTACACCTACGTGTCTGTATTTTTCGGGACCTCAGTTCATTAAACAGACCTCACCGTTGAGTCCAGAATGCCCGAGATAGTCAAAATAGGCTATCTGATATTTTTATTTGGGTCTGGGTACCATCAGGGGCAGTACAGTAATTTATCACTTACAGGTCTGTATTTTTCGATACTGTATTTCCAAAATCGGACTGTACCATTGAGTCCAGAATATTTGAAATAGTGAAAATACACTATTTATTTACTTAATTTGGACTCCGTTTGACATATTTAATGTCTAGGGGTAAAATTGTAATTTTACCTATTTAATAAAATAATTAAATAATTATTTTATTATTTAATTAATTTATTCAGGGCTTAAATGAATAAATTTTCAGAAGTCTGGGCCACTGTGTAATTCCCCAAAACTGTTGGGGTCAAAAACGAATTTACAAAAGTTCTGGTTCAGTTTTTTGATTTCAAACAGTGGACCATTGGGTTTTCAATTCAAAACCCTAAACCGGTCCCTTTATCAACTAAATCAGCCGGTTCAGGTCCCCCAGAAAACCGGGATAACATATCCCTCATATCCCCAAATTGGTCCTTATCCGTATACAGGTTTAGCCCCAAATCAATTTTAATTTCTTATCCGAGGGACCAAACAGGCGGAATTTGATTTTAAAACAAATCAGTTGACTAAACGGTGCCGTTCCAATTAAGAGGTGGCACGTTCGTGCCTCGACACGTGTCCGAGTCGACACGGTCTGCCCAAGCGAGTTGGACGAGTCGACTCCGTCTTCTTCATCTTCTCCCCCAGTTTTGCCCTAATTCACAGTTTCACGATTTCTCTATTTCGTGAAGTTTCAGTTACAGTTTTCAACTGCTTTCGGTTCCAATCGGTTTCTGATGGTCATGCCAACATTTTGGCATCCGTTTCATGGATTGAATCCACGCATGGAGCTCGGCCCACTCCGTTATTGTGCAGACCTGCAACTCGGTCGTGCACCTTCGTTTCTCAACCAAATCGCACGAGGTTTGGCTTGTTGTGACCCACGTTTTATGGGTTTCAAGTCCCTGTTCATAAACTTCAATTTAGAAGCCTATTACGGAATTTGGGTTCCATGGCCGAAACAAATGGCTTCGGTTTTGAGGGTCTAAACTAGTGTTCTAGGGTCGCGGATGGTGATATTTGAGATCCTAGAAAGGTCTAGATCAGTTTTTGACAGTCAGTAACATGTTTTATGGCAGTTGTTTCAGACCTGCAACTTGAGGTCATAAATGGCGGATTTTGCTACGGTTCTGTGTTTTAAGCTGTCTCGGTCTCAGATTTTCATGCCAAGTTCCAGTTGAGACATTTAAAACTTCATGCATACATCTCATTAGCCTCAAATAACTGAAAACAGTAAACAAACTTAAGAGGAAAGTTTCAGAAATTTTGGGTGTTTACCTAAAATCGGATCCTCCTTCTCTTGGTTTAGTTCCTTGGCCATTCAGACCTTCAGTCGTGCCTTCAGTCCTCCTCTTTGTGCATCACATTGAGGACATACACACATGCACACAAAGTTGTATACACACACCATGCATGTACACAGTTGGAAGGTCACACGTTGGCAGCCTTCTCCCGAGCACACACAGGCAGTCTCACTCTCATAGGAGTCCTCACACACCCACAACTACACAGTTTCCAAATTTCACACACAACTTGATTATCTTTCAAGATTTTCTCCCCCCACCCATTGTCTCTCTTAACATATATATATATGCCCACCTATACATATACATATATGTATACATATTTGTAGGGTTCAGTTTAGGGCAGAGAGTGATGATGGGGGCTGGGGTTCATAGGGGTGATGAAGGAGTGATGTGTTGCATGCTTGGCCATTGGCCAATTTGGGAGGCAGCTTGGAGCAATTTAGAGATATATACAATTCCATTGCATATATAGGCACAGAGGTGCTGGTGGCCACTTGGTTAAGTTTTTGGATAAAATAAGTTTGCCCTCTTGGTCAAGGGTTCAATTCCCCTTGGCCACCAATTTAGTCATTTTTCCACAATTTGGGCTAAGGCCCTGTTTGGCTGCGCATTAATTCAGTTTCTGATGTTTGCCTCATAACTTTCATTCCGTAACTCCTTTTTCGGTGCGGTTTCTTCCGGTCAGTTTCTATTTCAGTTATCTACAATGTCAGAGGTTCCGTGTCATTTATTAGTCATTCGGGATTTCCGGGGTTAACTAATTCGGGTTCCGTCAGTGTTAAATTGACATTATCTCACCTAATTAATGGATAATTAGGTTCGGGTATTATACCCTATTCTCGGACATGTTTTGTCATTCTATTGGTCTAGTGTGACCACCGGGAGATTAAGGTTAATTTCCTTAATTATTCCCTAAGCCGGTACTAATTAATAATTAATTATTTAATTATTAATTATACAGAGTCGGGGTGTTACAATCAAATTACCCCAAGTGCCCCTAAAACCAAATAGAAACCTGAGAAGGTCTAAATCGACTTTCTTCGACGTTCCGGACCCAATGGTGAGGTCCATATTATGAAATGAAGTACAGAAAAATATGACATAGAATTAAACCCTATGATCTTATGAAGCTACTAGAAAAGTAATGAATTAAAATGAATTCCTAACACGTTAATTTTGTTTTAGGTAGTAATTATCATGGATAAGCAGAAAGCCTTCATGGAGGAGCTTTTATGGGAAAGCAAAGTAGTAAAAAGAAAAATAAAGATTGCCAAGACGTGTGAGATTGCCTCGGTTAGGCCCTTTAAATATAAAGCCCCTATCGTCCCAATGGGACGATTTATGAAGGAAGCAGCGGCAGGGAAACTTGCTGAAACAAAATTGAAGGAAGAAGAAAAGAAACGAGAAAACACCAAAACATTAAGTGAAATGCTACGGAGCTTGAAAAAAGGCAAAGGAAAGGTACAGTAGTAGCACCAACCCAGGAGTATAAGGTGAGTATTCTTGTTCTTTGAAGTGGAGGTTTTACATCTTCAAAGATTCTGAAGAAGTTTAAGTTCAAATATTCTGAAGTGTTTTTATATCTGTTGTATTTCAAATTCTAAATTCTCGTATTTATATGCTTTATATTCCAACGTTCTATCATAATTATGTATAAATTCTAACATGGCATGCAAATTTACTTCTTGATATTTTTGACAAATGATACATTTATTTTCTGCATGTCCATGTAATTGTCAGCCTTATTAAATGCCTCTTGAATTAAATGTTTTTATTCTGTCTATGCTTTAATAAATTCCTGTGCATCGTGATTTAAATTCCTGAAGCTCTTATGTTAAATGTTTCAAGTATTGTCCTCCAAATATTTAAAAGACCTTGTTAAATTGTTCGTGTTTTGAATACACTTGAAAATTCATTCTCTTATTGAAGCCATGTTTTTAATTGTACATGAAAAACATTTATTGAAGAAGCCATTTTTTTAAATGCTCATAAAAAGCATTTCATGAAGAAGTCATGTTTTTGCAAGATAATTGTGCATAAGCACCAAGTAATGATATTGGGATTCCTTCGGAACTCAATTGACATGAAGAACGGCCGGTAGCAGGATCTGATCCCCCAGACATAAGATATCTCCACGAGAAGTAAAATTGGAATTTGGTTCGAAATAGATTTTCACCTAATCAAAGTGTAAAGATAACAAATGTTTTCAGAAATGGTAGTAGGTTTCTAAACCCCCATTTATCTGAATTGGGTTTTTACATAACCCCATGTTTTAAAGAAGAAGAAGTTTGCATCCTCCTATTCTCATGAAAAGGATTTCATGCATTATGTTTACGAGTAAATGTTTCAAACATTCATGGCCAGTAAATGGTCACCCTGTATGTATTATAAGTTTCAACTACATATTTAATACCTCACTCGAATGCTTTTAAATGCTTCGTGTTACAAGTTCCATGAAGTTCCTTGTACTTACATACGTGAAATATCTGCTTTTACTTGAATACTTAAAATGTTTCGTGTTACATGTTTTAAAGATTCCTATACTCTGTATTTGAAGTATGTGTACAATTGGTAGTGTATGTTATATGAAGTCTCTCTTAAACTAACCCACTACCAGTTGAAACCCATGACAAAGTACTGGAGTTACTCACTGGGCTTTTTGAAGCTCACCCCATTCCCCAACATTTTTCAGGTCATGATGATGGATGGGAGCCTTGCCCAATTTGAGGATTGGTGATTGGCAGCTCCATTTTTATTAGGAATTTTGGAAATACTAGGGCCCGTAATTAGTCAAATTTTGATGTAGTAAATTTTAGACAAATATGTACTTAAACCCGAAAGACAACGGATATGTAATATGTATAACTTTAAAATTTATAGTATGCTCTGAATTGTATATCATTTGTCTACCGCTCCGAAGAAGAAGAAGAAGCGACGGTACTGAGTGGGCGTGCGAAAAGAAAAGGTTTTTTATGCTTCTGCAATTTGCCAATTCTGGCCCTATCGCGCAGCCGTCCGGCGTCGTTGATTACTTGAGCCTCACCCGACAACCCACGGGCCGAAGGGTGGCGGTCGCGATTCCCTCGATCCGCATAGGCCGGATTCGGGGTCATGACATAAGCAACCTAAAATCACTCATTTGTGCTTTTCAGATGATCTTATGTTGTTTTGTCATGGGGATCTTAACTCAGCTACAATCTTGAAAGTTGCCATTGAAGATTACGCTGAATTCTCAGGGTTAAATCCAAATAAGGCGAAGAGCAACATCTTCTTCTCAAGAGTTTCTACGCAAGGCAAGCATAATATAATGGAAGGAGTGGGTTTTTAGGAGGGGAATTTACCGATGAGATTCCTTGGTATTCCATTGATTTCCTCCAAGTTAAAGGCAGTTGATAGCAAGGTGCTAGTTAATCAGATTGTGTACAAAGTTAAAGCCTGGACCTCTAAGTATCTTTCCTTTACGGGCCAATTATAACTCAACAAGTTTGTTACTTTTAGCATGTAGGTTTATTGGACTACACATTTCGTGATCCCAAAAAAGATTATCTAGGAAATTGAAAAGATTATGAGGGTTTTTCTCTAGTCCGGGGCAAATTTGAAGTCTACTAAAGCCAAGGTAGCTTGGGATGATGTTACTTATCCAAAAGAGAAAGGTGGATTGGGGATTAAGAAGCTAGAGAAATGGAATAAAGCTGTTGCCTTTAAGCATTTATGGCATTTTAGTGATCCTCATATCTCCTCTTTGTGGGTTGCATGGATTCGAGCTAACATTTTGAAGTAAAAGCACTTTTGGGAGGTTACTTGTCCAAGTGTCTGCACCTGGGTGTAGAGAAAATTGATGAAGCTTAGAGCAGAGTTTAAGTTTTTAATTAGGCATAAGGTGGGAAATGGATAGCATACTTCTCTTTGGTTCGACTATTGGCTCCCTTCCGGTCCAATATGGGAGGCTATTGGAGTTAGAATCATCTATGATTCCAGGCTTCCTAAATCAGCCCGTGTGAGCCAAATCATTGAAGGGAATGATTGGAGGTGGCCCAGTGCTAACTCTTACCAATTAATAGAGCTCAAGCACTCTATGCCCCCTGGTTTTACTCCAAATCTGCATATGATGGACCATGATTACGCCCAAAGAATAACGCGGTAGTTGTAGTGTAGCTTTGGGGTGTCGATTCCACAGGGAGACTAAATTAAAAGAATAATAAACAGAATTTCTGAAACTACAGAAGTATTAGACGGTTAACGAAAAAATAAAAATATAGAAAGTGATTTTGAATGCAACTAAAAATTAAACAAATTAATTAATGGAAGAAAATATTCAAATATAACGAACAGTGGAGTGTCGGGAATCCCTTGCACATATATGGTATTTCAATTATTTTTAATTCACAGATAACTCAATTGAGAAATTAAATTCCAAAAATCTCAATCGAAAGATTTAAAATTATGCATCAAAATTAGACTGAAAATAACCCTTCGAAAAATCATTCATCATCTTTAAATCACTCAAATTATTATTCACATTGATAAAATACAACGACGACAATATACCCAACGAGCAATATTGCAGCAGAGAATTGAATCAATATAAATATTTAATTGTTCCAAAAATAATCAAAACATTAATCCACTCAATAGAAAAAGCATGACTGAATCTATAAACGGACTAAAACCTTTAATTATTCGGACAATAAAATCCAACGATAAATTATGAATAATCATCAAAGAATTTAACAAGTGAAAGCTACGTACATGAATCAAAAATAAATTAAAATAATCATCTATGGTGCAAGTTCATCCCTAACCCCACTTAAAAATTTAGTTACCCATGTACAGGACGGGTAACATAAACCTCACGAAGAAAAACTGAGCCATGGAGTAGCCGCGACTTCTTCTCTGCGCCAGAACTGCTGCGCACAGTGCCTCTGTTCACTCTCTGTTTCTGTTGCAGCAGCCTGTATCCCTCCTTCTCTATTTCTGTCCAGCAGTCGCAGCTCCGCGCTGCACGTCCCCTTCTGTCGCTATTTTTTCTTCTCTTTTTATATCCACCTGGTGCCTTGCGCCCTAACGCCCTTGCGCCACACCTGGGCCCAGGCCATCACGCGCACAACTCTTCTGCAGCGCCCAGCTTCAAGATAGCCGCACAACAGGCCAGCCATTGCTTTCTGAATTCAACCCATGCGCCTCAATTTCATCCAGTAGGGCCCACCACTGAATGCAAGCCAAGCCTGCCGCATCACTTGGTCTCTTTATTTTCATTGCTTTTCTTTTGGTTTCCTGATCAGCCACCAAGTTTGACTTTTCTTTATATATTTTTCTTTGTTTCTTTATTTCTCTCCTTTTGTCTTGGCTGCACTATTGCTCAGCCGTACAACCAAGCCCCCTTCTAATTCTTTTTATTTCTTCTTTTCCAGCCGCATATGCACACAGCCGTAATGTTCAAGCCCATTTCTCCATTGGATAACGATGGAATCTCGATTCGAGTTCTTCACGAAAGTTGTAGTCCTGGATGAGTAGATAATTTTAGGCTTAAACACCACCTGATTTGGACTTTGGAAGCTCAAGTTATGGCCCCTTCCAGTTGGCTGGACGGACATGTTCATAGCAGCTTTCCAGGCCTGTCTTTGAAATAATATTTGGATGCCCAAACGAACTCCGATTTTTTAAAACCAGACCTTTTTAAAAAGCCCAAGACGTCCTCTAAATATTTCATGAAGACCACTTTCTCATTCGGAAAGTCTAGCACCATCCAAATCTCAATTGAAACTCAATGGTCGAATCTACCAAAAAACCAAGAATTGCACAATATACTCCATAACTCTTCTTTGACCTTCAATGCTTCCCTAATTCAATAAATATATTAATTAGCTCACTTAAACAGAGAATATATATCATAAAATTAAATATAAATGAACTAAAAATATTAAACATTATACTCTCATAATAGGGTCACATTCTAGTATTTTAATCCAATAATTGGGTATTTAGAGTGCACTTTTGCGCACTCATCAGACCACATCCAATGGTTGGCCATCCTTTTGAAGTTTTCTCTACTAAATCAGCTTGGCATGCGATTTAGGTCTCCAGGCCTAAAGTTTCGTGGTGGAAGCTAGTGTGGTTCTCTCATGCTATTCCAAGATGCAGCTTCATCCTTTAGTTAGCCATTCAGGAGCAGCTTACTACTCAAGATCGTGTCTTGAAGTTTAGGAACAACCTTGAAATGAAATGTGTCTTTTGTGGGCAACCTTTCGAAGACCATGCTCATCTTTTCTTTGGTTGTCCATTTACTCTTGACTTATGGCATCATTGTGTCGCCAAATGTAATCTGATTTGGTCCCCTCATCCTTTGTATGACACAATTCAATAGGCCGACTCTAGCTTTTAAGGAGAAGTCGGCTCAAGGTTATATAAGTAAGTTGGTGCTCTCTACTTTAGTTTATACTAGTTGGCTTAAGAGGAATCAGAGGTGCTTCAATAAAGATTCAAGAACCAAAGATGAGCTTATTGAGGGTAATTGATTTGATGGTGCAAAGCAAATTGATTGGTGATCGTAGCCTTAGACGCTTTATGCTTGATGAAGACCTGTTATTGCCCCATAGGGATTTGAATTTGGGCAATTAGTTGCTGGTTTTTGTTTACTTGTACAGTGGGTTAGGATAGCGTGCCATCCACCATTTTTATGTTGGTTTAGTTTCTTTTTCCAAATCTATAACTTACTATTTTCTTAATGGTTTCTCAACAATTTTCAGTGATTCAACTGGCAAAATGTTACATTTTCAATGCTCTTTTGAGCTAGGTAAATATTTTGGAGCTTTATTAAGGTTTACACAAAAACTCAATTTTTACATATTCGGGTGTTTTAGTTCCTAGGGTTTTCTAAGCGTATGCTAACCCATTTTCTTCCTATTTTCATCCTCTTCCCATGTTGATTACATGCATGCAACTTAAAATCATTAAACAGCCTAAAAATAGTGTTATACTACTCTAAGGGGAAAATCAGAATATAGAGTTTTATACCTTCAAAGATGGCTCCTTCTCCCTTCTAGGTCCAAGATTTTGAAACCCTCAGTGCAGCCTCAAGTCTGTATGTTTGCATTCCTACTTCCTTCTCCTCTTATCTTCTTCTTCTTCTTTCTTTTTCTTCACTTTCTCTCTTTATCTCACTCTTTCTCTCTACATGCACGCACTCAAGCACACATAAATCCTCACACACACTCTATGTCTACAGTTAGGTTTATCATAGTACACACAAGTTTAAATTCAGAGCACCTACTCATGACATGTATTTATATCTGTCATCATGTATATATATATACGTATATATATATATGGCTGATGTGGTGCATGCTTTGCTATTGGGTGGACTTGTGGTCCAATGGCATGTTGCCACCTCAATTTTGAGTGTGTAAAATTGAAATTTATTTAGACATGTATATATCTTATGCATTATATAACACAAAAGTGCTTGTAACCCAATTGGTGTTTTTTTGGGCCTTAAGTTCTTTCCTCATTTGGTCTAGGGTTTATACCCTTTGGCCTCCCTTTTTTCCTCATTTTCCCCCATTTTTCTTACTTATGCCTTGTTTGCCATTTTAGGTACTTTTCATCAAATTTTGAAATTGTGCCTTAATCACTTTAAAAACTCCATAATATTCTCACCTTGCTTTTGATTTTTGTGTGCTAAATTTTTATGCCGTAAATCTTATTTATTTAATTTTTTGACACATTACGTGGTGTTTTATTTATACTAAAAATGTATTGCATTTACCGACAAATTTAAATCAAGTTTATTCTATTCTCGCCTTGCGCTAATTTGCACAATTTTCTCTCCGTGTGTCAATTTCGTAAATCAACATCTTCTCAACTTCCATAGCCTTCATTTGTTTCACCTTGATGTATTTAAATGTATTTTTAATTATTTTAAGAGTCCATCATAATTATCGGAATAATTCAGATTAAACGCGCTCCTTTTACGTGTTATGCTAAACTTGCTTACGTGCACTAATTTCTCACATTTATTTGTGTGTTATTTCTCGATTAACACTTTTTTTGGTAAGTAAAGGAGAGTATTATAACCAAAAAAATAAAGATATACATGAGGACCAAAACAAAGCTCAACGACAAAGAGTTACAAACAAACAACAGTACAAGACTAAAACAAGTGGGAAAAGGATGAAAGGCTTTGAATAAGATTGCCCACCATCCTAACCCACTTTATAAGCAAACAAAACTAGCAACTATTTGCCCAAATTCAAATCCCAACGCAATAACAGATCTTTATCAAGCATAAAGTGTCTAAGGCTATAGTCACCAATCAACTTGCTCTGCACCATCAAATCAATACCCTCAATAAAATGATCTTTGGTTCTTGAATCATCATTAAAGCACCTTCGATTCCTCTCAAGCCAAATAATATAAACTAGGGTAGAGAGCACCGATTAACACTTGCCATACCTCTATCAAATCAGGGACCCTCGGCATTATATTGCACTCTCACATTGGTTGTCTCAAATTAATAATTGATTATTTTCATCATTTATGCCTTTGCCTCCATATTTTGAGTCATTAGTCATATCTAGCATCACCCATAGTTATTGAGAAAATTAACTTATGATAATTGTCATTATCGTTAATTTCTTTACTTAATTGGGTCGGGGTGTTACATACAATCTTAGTGATTAATTAAGTAATGTTTAAGATCCTTTGGCGGGGGACGGCTTGTTGGCCACTGCCCCTGGTCGTGGTCCCTTAATCCGCACAGGACGGGTTATAGGTCGTGACAAGGTGGCTTATGCCATGTACATGTTTAAGGGAGTTGCACATAGGTAGTGGTTGCTAGAGGAAACATAGGAACCCAATATGAACTGGCAGCATTTTACTAAAATTTTTAATAAGAAGTACTTTCCCAAGAAGCCAGAGATAAGAAAATTGTTGAATTCCTAGTTCTGCAGTAGGGTAGTATGACAATAGAAGAGTATGAAACCAAATTCACTGAATTGGCAAGGTTTGCTCCCAACGTCATCAATGCAGAAAGTTTGAAATCTCAAAAGTTCAAAGGTGAATTGAAATGGGCTATCAAAGATTGAGTCAGGCCCCAATGACTAGCCACTTACAGTAAGGTGGTGGCGACAGCTAAGATCATTGAGCGAGTGAAGAAGAATATGCCAAGAGAAATGGGAATCAGAGATTACGAGGCAGTCGAGACAAAGGACGTGGATCTTTATTTTTCAAGCTAGTGCTGGGTAACGTAATACCGGGGTTCGACCTAATCAGAGGAAGACCAATCACAACAATGGGGTGCAACCAAATGCCCCACCTGCCAGACGATTCACAAGGGACAGTGCCACAAGAACGCAAATGCTTACTTTAGTTGCGGTCAGACTGGGCACTATATGAGGCACTGTCTTAACAATGGCAAGTTTATGATCAGCTCTACATTGGCAGCGTCAGCCTCTATTGCAAAGCCCTAGACCAGAAATGAAGGACCAAGGAATGATCAATAGCGCTCGGGAAGGTTTTTCTCAATCACACCTGGTGTTGTTTAGGCTACCACTTCAGTGGTTGTAGGTACCCTTTCAGTTTGCTCCCAACCTGCACATGTTCTATTTTATACTGGTTCTACTCATTCATTCATATCACCCATATTTTCTGCCAAGTTGAACTTAGAAGCCGAACCCCAAGGCTATTTGTTGACTGTTTCAATCCCTTCGGAGGAATCACTATTGGGGGTTGTAATACACAGATCATACGAGATAGAGATCATGGGTACCCAATTACTTACTAATTTGATACCCTTGGGAATTTGCGGGTTTGATGTAATCCTTGGCATGGATTAGTTGACTTCAAATCACACTACCATTGTATAGCTAAGAAATTCCACATCCAGAACCCTAGACAGGTCGAATATCACATTTGAGGGAATGGGAGTAGCCTCTGTAATACCCCGACCCAAATATCGGGTAATGTGACACGCTTTACGAGGTAACGAGCCGTAATAAAAAATTAACTACGAATAAATCGAGGGTCGAAGGGTACCAAATTTAGTTATGTATCTATATGCATTATATTATGTGTATAGTATATATACATATGCTTATGATATGTATATTATAATAAGTAAATACACACACACACACTAAGTGTGTGTTTGGTATATACGATTTAAAGTGTATATATATATATATATATATGTATATACACATGGAAACAAAATATATATATATATATATAAAAATACATGTAGATATATATATGTGTGTACAGAATGGTGTATTGGTGTGTGTGTGTGTGTGTGTGTGTCCAAGTGTGTGTTAGTGTATGTGGTTAACTTATATGTATATAATATATAAAATATCAACAAAAATTTAATGAAAAGCTAGAAAATTGAAAAGTAAAATTAAATGGGATTGGAAAGGAATTGATGAGAGGTGAGGGTTAGAGGCTCATGAGGTCATAGAGAGAGAGAGAGAGGGATTGGAAGAGAGAGAGGGGGCAGTGGAATGGCGATAAGAGCAGGTGCATGCACTACATGTTTTCTCCTTAAGAAAGAAATCAAAAGAAAAGGAAGCAAGAAGAAGGAAGAAAGAATCAGAAGGAGAATGAGAAGAGAATCAAGAGAAAATGTGTCAAAATATAAAATCCTATATTTTCTCTCTCAAAGATTTATGCATGGATACAAACTGTTTAAGCTTTATTTACGTGCATATGATGTTTAGGATATATTTAAACTTACTCAAGCATGAAAAATTGGTCTTAAAACAGTCTAAAACACCAAACCTCTGAAATCATGGGAACCAAACCATGTTTGGTGTAATGAAACCTCAAACAGACTTCCAAAGTGCCCGAAAAACACTAAACCGCGACCTTGAACTCCAAAGAAAACCCTTGAAATGGGAGTTGCAGGTTTCTGGTTTAAAACCCAACCTCCCAACCCCACGTTTAAACTAACCCTAAGGAATGAAAAATGAACCTCCATGATTAGGGGACCAAAATAAGCGAAACCCCATGAACTTTCATAGAGGAATGGCCATATACTAGCTAAGAAACCATAGGAGATATAAGTTCTGAAACCAATTGTTAAGCTCTATTTAAGCTCTCAAATGAATGCCAAAATGACCCATATTGTCTCAGGGGTAATTAAGAGTAAAAACAGAAAGGTTTGATTGAGCCAAGCTTCACGAAATTGAAAGAAATGGAGTTTAGGATTTAGGGCTACAGTGGTTAGGTTGATGACGAAGACGATGAGTCAACTCGCCAACTTGATTCGAGTTAAGCGTGTTGACTCGGACATGTGTTATAAAGGGGGAAGGGCCACCACATAAATGGAACGACACCGTTTTAGCTTAAGGGTTTTAAAACCCTATTCCAACTTGTTTGGTTGCGCGTTTATGGCCCAATTTAATAAAACTGTACACGGAAAGGGATAGGCTATTCCGATTTAGAGGCTTTGTCCGCCGTTTGGTTTTAAAAATAAGGGAAAAATAAAAGGGGGCCGCAGCCCCCTAGATTCGAACGGCAGACCTCACGCAAACCCAGAACCCTAAATACTCCCCCAAATCCACGTGGACAGAACAAGCTTGTGGGATTTTATCCCACAAATATATATATATATATATAATATATAAATTATGTTAAATAAAAGAAATTAAATTAAATTAATTAATTAAATTAAATAATGACGAAAAGGCCCAGTGTCCAAATTAAACAAGTTATTAGTGTATTCTTACTATCTTGGACCTTTTGAGACCAATGGTGAGCTCCGTTTTTTGAGATGAGACCCCGAAAAATAAAGACATGTAAAGGGATAAAATTACCATTTTGCCCTTAGTACCCCTAAAGCTAAATTGAAACCAGAGAGAGTCTAAATTGACTTTTTTCGATGTTCCGAACTGAATGGTAGAGTCTACTTGACCAAAAGAAGTCCCTAAAATAAAGAGACATAAAATTTGATGAATAGCATAAGACCGATGACTGTAAATTAGAACGTTGTCCTATGTACTGAACTAAGTAGTAAGGTTCGTGTTTTAAAATAAAATACGAAAAGACACGACACTGTAAACATGTGAAGTAAATAAACCAAACTTAAAATTAATGGAGCTACCAGAAGAGTATAGTTAAAAATTAAATTAATTCCTAATACGTTAAATTGTGTTTTAGGTTAAAGTACAAGTAAATTTTAATGGATAAAACGCAACAAGACTTCATGGACGGACTCTTATGGCAACAAAAGGTAATCAACCAAAACATATGGATAGCGAAGACATGCCAAATCGTCTCTATCATGTCGTTCATATACAAAGCCCCTATAGTCCCAATGGGGCGACTCATGAAAGAAGCTGCAGGAAAGAGACTTGCTAAGGAAAAATTAAAGGAAGAAAAAGAGGAAGAAGAGTAAGAAAATACGGAGACGCTAAATGACATGCGTCGCAGGTAATGTCTATTATAAATAAGTATATATGTATAAGTAAATAGACATGGGATTCAACAATGAAGCAAATTGAGACAGTTCAATTCTTAAGGATAAACCTATTATAAAAAGTTAGCATACACAGTCTAAGAATAAGAAAGATCACAAGTTGATTAAGTACATGTGAAATTTATGAAATTTTCATAAATTGTTTTAGGTTAAGAAAAGGCAAGGGGAAGGCACCTCAATAGAGCCGGCCTAGACACATAAGGTGAGTAACCCTGCATTTGAAGTGGAGATTTAAACTCCATGAATTTGAAGAAGTTTTAAGTTCAAAAGATATGAAGTATTTGAAACCTCAAATTCAATATTTACATGATTTCAGTTTTAAACTATTTCTGTTCTTATAAACCCTATCATGACATGCTCAGTGGATGATTTCTTCTACAATGTTCTTAAAATATATTTCAGCATGTCTAAGTTAAAATGCCAAAATCTTGTAAAGTGTTCTGAATTTGCATATTCCAAGTATTTAAAGATTCTATCATGAAATCATGAACGTTATGTTTTAAATGCTCATAAAAGCATCTATGTGAAAAAGTCATTTGATAAATGTATTTAAATGCAAGAAAAGTTGTGCATTAAGCACCACGAATTTTGTTAAGTTTTCTTCAGAACTCAACCACGATATGAATAAATGCCCGGTAGCAGGATCTAATCCCCCAGGACAAATACTGTAATTACTCACAAGCTTAGATTAGCTTACTTGATTTTTATCCGATCCCCCCTTTCAAGTGACTGAAGGCAGCACCAATTTTGAAGATGATAAGTCGGCTTGTTTTTGGAAGGATTGTTAAGCAGTTTCTTTGTGAAACACTATGAACTTTTAGTAGTATACTTTGTAATAGAAGATAATACTCAGTTATGTATTAAGCCCCACGGGGGAACCGAATATGTTGTATTTATAAAGTCTTTAGTTTTTATTATGCTCTGAATGTATAATCATGTGTTTCAATACGAAGAGCGGCAGTACCCGACAGATATGCAAAATATTAAAATAAGAAAAAGAAAAGAAAAAGTTTTTCACGCTTTCGCAAATCATGAGTCGCACCGCCATCTGATATCGCTGCTTATGTATGTAAGTCTCGCCCTAAGGCTCCCGGGCCTGAAGGCAGCGGCTGCGATACGAGATCTGCATAGGGTGGGTTGCGGGTCGTGACAACATGGTATCAGAGCTCTAGGTTGACTTAAACCAACTTAGTGACACTAGAAGAATTAGAAATAAAACTATGAGTTAGGTAGGTTCTAGGCTACCTAAACTATGTAAAGTACGTGACTGAAAGTCAAGGCGGGGTATGGGACCCGCATTAGAGTAAGTAAATGATTGAAGTACGTGTTCGATAAGAAGGCGGGGTATGGGACCTGTAGTTAAGTAGAAACAAGAAAACAAGATGAGAAGTAAAGTGAACTATAAAAACCACCACGGAAGACAAGAATAATAAAATATTTAATCTTAAATATAAGAAAGAAATAAACATAAACCTTATGTGATAAGTATATGATGAGAAACTAATAGACATATGTTTTTCAACAACAATGGTAAACACGAGAAGGAATGCGAGAAACTTGGAGGACAGACTAGATCGGGTTGAGCATATTCTAGAAATAATGGCTTAGAACATGATAGGTGTCCAAGCTCAGGGTAGAGCACCACCACAAGTGCTAAACCCCGGACTACTAGTAAATCGAGGATAACCTGCTGAAGTGATGAACACTTCAAGTTACAAGGTGTTTCAGGGTTTCAAGCCTCCTAGGTTTGACGGATTAGACACTACGATCGACGCCGAGGCGTGGGTCCAAGAAATGGAACGCATATTCACAGTTTTTCCTTGTACCGAAGAACAAAAAGTCTCCTATGCTGCTTTCACTTTTAAGGATGCAGTATATGGGTGGTGGCTTCTAGAAAAGGAGAGAGAGCCGCCTATGACTTGGGAAATATTTTTGGAAGTATTTTATGATAAACACTTCCCAAGATCACTAAAAAACCAAAAAATAGCAGAGTTTGCGACTCTAACTCAAGGAACTATGACAGTCGCAGAGTACGAGGCTAAGTTTATGAAATTAGCCCGTTACTCACCTTATATTATCGTGACTGAGGACCTGAAGGCTAAGAAGTTCGAGAGTGGCCTTCGAGATAGTATCAAGTACAGACTGGAGCCTTTTGAGCTTTCCACGTATAATGCAGTAGTAAATCACGCCAAGATTTTTAAGAGAGCTGGGTTTTCCTTATCTCAGAAGAAGGACAAGAAACAAATTAGCCCCACTCCCTAATGAATGAAGAAAACTAGGACAGGAGTCAAGAGTGTGACTTCTGTCAACGAGGAGAGTAACACTAATCAGAAAACAGTAGAGATTCCTGTGTGCCGTACTTGTCAGAAGAGCCATTATGCACCCTATCGACAGTTCTCAAGAGTCTGCTACAAATATGGCTTATAAGGGCATCTCATCAAGGACTGCCCAAATGGGAGTTCAATTGCCAGAGAGCCTATTGTAGTAACTTCATCGGCTACGCCACGCCCACAAGCTTTGACGGTTGAGAAACCAAGGGGAAGTCAGGAACCTACGAGGTACTGGGTGAGTTTTCAATATATTTTCTGACGCTGTACAAACCTTTAAAGGTCAACTAGGTACACAGTATGATATTTAAGTTCTATCTAATAGATATGCTTATCGTTTAAATTCGACTACTAGACACGTGAATATGATAAATGGAAATGACGTGGAAAGAAAAGAGATTTTAACCCTTAAGATAAAGAATGCTGGAGTTATAAGGACAAAACTCTAATAAGTAAGGGAGAATGTAATACCCCGACCCAAATATCAGGTAATATGACACGCTTTACGAGGTAACGAGCCGTAATTAAATACACACACTAAGTGTGTTTTTGGTATATACGATTTAAAGTGTATATATATATATATGTATATACACATGAAAACAAAAATATATATCTATATAAATACATGTAGATATATATATATATATATATATGTGTGTGCAGAATGGTGTATTGGTGTGTGTGTGTGTGTGTGTCCAAGTGTGTGCTAGTGTATGTGGTTAACTTATATGTATATAATATATAAAATATCAACAAAAATTTAATGAAAAGCTAGAAAAGTGAAAAGTAAAATTAAATGGGATTGGAAAAGAAATGATGAGAGGTAAGGGTTGGAGGCTCATGAGGTCATAGAGAAAGAGACAGAGAGAGATTGGAAGAGAGAGAAGGGGCGGTGGAATGGCTATAAGAGCAGGTGCATGCACTGCATGTTTGCTCCTTACGAAAGAAATCAAAAGAAAATGAAGCAAGAAAAAGGAAGAAAGAATTAGAAGGAGAAGGAGAAGAAAATCAAGAGAAAATGTGTGAAAATATAAAATCCTATATTTTCTCTCTCTAAGATTTATGCATGGATACAAACTATTTAAGCTTTGTTTACGTGCATATGATGTTTAGGATGTATTTAAACTTACTCAAGCATGAAAAATTGGTCTTAAAACAATCTAAAACATCAAACCCAGGAAGAGCAGCCATAGATGGACCTTGCTTGAAGCAAGTCTGAAATCATGGGAACCAAACCATGTTTGGTGTAATGGAACCTCAAACAGACTTCCAAAGTGCCCTGAAAAACTAAGCCGCAACCTTAAACCCCAAAGAAAACCTTAGAAATGGGAGTTGTAGGTTTCGGTTTTCAAACCCAACCTCCCAACCCCACGTTTAAACTAACCCTAAGGAATGAAAAATGAACCTCTATGATTAGGGGATCAAAATAAGCCAAACCCCATGAACTTTCATGGACGAATGGCCATATACTAGCCAAGAAACCGTAGGAGATGTAAGTTTTGAAACCAACTGTTGAGCTCTATTTAAGCTCTCAAATGATTGCCAAAATGACCCATATTGTCTCTAGGATAATTTAGAGTAAAAACAGAAAGGTTTGATTGAGCCAAACTTCACGAAATTGAAAGAAATGGAGTTTGGGATTTAGGGCTACAGTGGTTGGGTTGTTAAAGAAGATGATGAGTCACCTCGTCAACTTGATTCGAGTTAAATGTGTTGACTCGGACACGTGTTATAAATGGGGAAGGGCCATCCGCATAAATGGAACGGCACCGTTTTGGCTTAAGGGTTTTCAAACCCTAATCCAACTTGTTTGGTTGCGCGTTTATGGCCCAATTTAATAAACTGTACGCAGATAGGGATAGCCTATTCCGATTTAGAGGCTCTGTTCGCCGTTTGGTTTCAAAAATAAGGGGAAAATAAAAGGGGGCCGTAGCCCCCTAGATTCGAACGGCAGACCTCACGCAAACCCAAAACCTTAAACACTCCCCCAAATCCACGTGGACAGGACAATCCCGTGGGATTTTTATCCCACAAATATATATATATATATATATAATATAGATAAATTATGTTAAATAAAATTAATTAATTAATTAAATTATATAATGACGAAAAGGCCCGGTGTCCAAATTAAACAAGTTATTAGTGTATTCTTACTATCTCGGACCTTTTGAGACCAATGGTAAGGTCCGTTTTGTGGGACGAGACCCTGAAAAATAAAGACACGTAAAGGGATAAAATTACCATTTTGCCCCTAGTACCCCTAAAGCCAAATTGAAATTAGAAAGTCTAAATTGACTTTCTTCGACATTCCGGATTCAATGGTAGAGTCTATATGACCAAAAGAAGTCCCTAAAATGAAGAGATATAAAATTTGATGAATAGCATAAGACATATGACTGTAAATTAGAACGTTGCCCTATGTACTGAACTAAGTAGTAAGGTTCGTGTTTTAAAATAAAATATGGAAAGACATGACACGTAAACATATGAAGTAAATAAACCAAACTTAAAATTAATGGAGCTACCAGAAGAGTATAGTTAAAAATTAAATTAATTCCTAACACGTTAAATTGTGTTTTAGGTTAAAGTACAAGTAAATTTTAATGGATAAAACGCAACAAGACTTCATAGACGGACTCTTATAGCAACAAAAGGTAATCAATCGAAAAATATAGATAGCGAAGACATGCCAAATCATCTCTATCATGCCGTTCAGATACAAAGCCCCTATAGTTCCAATGGGGTGACTCATGAAAGAAGCTGCAGCAAGGAGACTTGCTGAGGAAAAATTAAAGGAAGAAAAAGAGGAAGAAGAGTGAGAAAATACGGAGACTCTAAATTACATGCGTCGCAGGTAATGTCTATTATAAATAAGTATATATGTATAAGTAAATAGACATGGGATTCAACAATGAAGCAAATTGAGATAGTTCAATGCTTAAGGATAAACTTATTATAAAAAAGTAGGCATACATAGTCTAAGAATAAGAAAGATCACAAGTTGATTAAGTACATGTGAAATTTATGAAATTTTCATAAATTATTTTAGGTTAAGAAAAGGCAAGGGAAAGGCACCTCAATAGAGTCGGCCTAGACATATAAGGTGAGTAACCCTGCATTTGAAGTGGAGATTTAAACTCCATGAATTTGAAGAAGTTTTAAGTTCAAAAGATATAAAGTATTTGAAACCCCAAATTCAGTATTTACATGATTTCAGTTTTAAACTATTTCTGTTCTTATAAACCCTATCATGACATGCTCAGTGAATGATTTCTTCTACAATGTTCTTAAAATATATTTCAGCATGTCTAAGTTAAAATGCCAAAATCTTGTAAAGTGTTCTGAATTCGCATGTTCCAAATATTTGAATATTCTATCATGAAATCATGAACGTTATGTTTTTAAAAGCTCATAAAAGTATCTATGTAAAAAAGTCATGTGATAAGTGTATTTAAATGCAAGAAAAGTTGTGCATAAGCACCACGAATTTTGTTGAGTTTTCTTTGGAACTCAACCACAATATGAATAAATGCCCGGTAGTAGGATCTAATCCCCTAGGCATGAGATATCTCCACGTAAAGTAAAATGGGAGTCTGGTTCGAAACGGATTCCACTAATGAAAGTAATAAGATGTTATGTTGGAAATGGAAGCAAGTTTTATCCTCATTTTCATTATGCATACTTACATGTTTTGAAGTAAATATGTATAAGTTTAGCTTGAATACTTTAAATGCTTCAAAGTTGTCTATTTTAAGGAATGCATTAATTCTGTGTTCAAAGTATACGAGCAATTGGTAATGATTGTTTTATAAACTCTCATGTGCTAAACCACTGCCAATTGAAACCCCATGACAAATATTGGAATTACTCACAAGCTTAGATTAGCTTACCGGATTTTTATCCGATCCACCCTTTTAGGTGACTGAAGGCAGCACCAATTTTGAAGATGATAAGTCGGGCTGTTTTTGGAAGGATTGTTAAGCAGTTTCTTTGTGAAACACTATGAACTTTTAGTAGCAAACTTTGGAATAGAAGATAGTACTCAGTTATGTATTAAACCCCACGGGGCAACCGAATATGTTGTATTTATAAAGTCTTTAGTTTTTATTATGCTCTGAAAGTATAATCATGTGTTTCAATGCGAAGAGCGGCAGTACCAGGACGGATGTGCAAAATATTAAAATAAGAAAAACAAAAGAAAAAGTTTTTCACGCTTTCGCAAATCATGAATCGCACCGCCATCTGATACCGCTGCTTATATATGTGAGCCTCGCCCTAAGGCTCTCAGGCTTAAAGGCAACGGTCGCGATGCGAGATCTGTATAGGATGGGTTTCAGGTCATGACAGCCTCCCTGCCCTATTTTGTTTCTTCAATCTAAGCCAGGCGTCTGCTTCACAAAGGATGTGATGGTTTCTTATGTAGCGTCCTTGACACTGACTCACAAGAACCCACTCTAGATCAGATTCCTGTTGCTAGATAATTCTCTGATGTGTTTTTGGATGATCTGCCTAGAATGTCTGTTATTTGGGAAATTGAGTTCAGTATTGATGTATTTCCTAGCACTTCACCTATTTCTAAACCCCATACTGAATGGCACTAGTGGAGCTAAAGGAACTGAAATTGCAGCTGCAAGAGTTGCTAGACAAAGGTTTTATATGACCCAACTCTTCGTCATGGGGTGCACCAGTGTTGTTTGTTAAGAAGAAAAATGGGGCCATGAGACTGTGCATCGACTACCGAGAGTTGAATAAAGTCACCATAAAAAACAAGTATCGTCTACCAAGGGTAGATGACCTATTTGATTAGTGGAAGGGAGCGCAGGTCTTCTCAAAGATCGACTTGAGGTTGGGATACCACCAATTGAAAGTCAAGACTGCAGATGTGGAAAAGACGACGTTCAAAACCCGCTATGGGCACTTTGAGTTCCTAGTGATGCCTTTTGGGGTGACAAATGCCCCAGCTGCATTTACTTAATAAATAGGGTTTTCAAGCCTTATTTGGATGACTTCGTGATCGTATTCATTGATGACATCTTACTTTATTCTAAGAGCCTAGAAGATTAGGACATGTGATCACCAAATATGGGATCTCAATGGATTCCTAAAAGATAGAAGCGATCGTAAATTGGCCTCAGCCAACCAGCGTCATAGAAATCTACAATTTCATGGGGTTAGCTAGCTATTATAGAAGGTTCGTCAAGGACTTTTCCAAGATAGCAACGCCAATCACCCAGCTAACTCAGAAGAATATTCCTTTTGTGTGGACAGAAGAAAAGGAAAAGAGTTTCTAAGAACTAAAGAGCCGTCTAGTGTCAACACCGATCCTGACGGTGCCAGATGGGATAGAAGGCTTTGTGATATATAGTGACACATCATATAAAAGCTTGGGGTGTGTTCTGATGCAGAAGGGCAAGGTAATAGCTTATGCCTCACGGCAACTGAGACCACACGAGAAGAACTACCCAATTCATGATCTCGAGCTTGTGGCAATTGTATTTGCATTGAAGATTTGGAGGCATTACCTCTAGAGAGTGACATATAAGATCTTTACAGACCACAAGAGCCTAAAGTATTTATTTAAACAAAGAGAGCTCAACATGCGACAGTGTCGATGGCTGGAATTGATCAAGGATTATGAGTTTAACGAGTAGTACCATCCGGGGAAGGCTAATAGTGATGGCAAATGATCTAAATAGGAAGTCATCAGGGAGTCTTTCTTACCTATTGACTACACAACGGGATTTACTAAAGGAGCTAGAGATGATAAAGATGGAAGTGGTTCTGCCAAGCTCAAGAGCAATGTTCGCCAATGTGACAGTCAGACTGACGATTGTGGAAAGAATCAAAGAGCTACAGTCCCAAGATAAGAAGCTAGTTAAACTCCATGAAGATGCTGAGGTAGGAAGGAATCCAGAATTTGTTACCCGAGATGGGGTGTTACATTTTTGAGACAAAATTTGTGTGCCCGATGTGCTCGAGATTAGAGAGGAGATTCTTGATGGGGCACATAACTCAAAGTTTGCCATACACCTAAGAAACACCAAAATGTACCACAATGTCTAAAGTACTTATTGGTGGTCAGGGATGAAGAAGGACATCGCTAAGTACATAGCACAATGTGTCAAGTGCCAGCAACTTAAAGTCGAGCATCAGAAGCCCAATGGACTTTTATAGCCACTCCCAATACTTGAGTGGAAGTAGGAGCACATTACGATGGATTTTGTGTCAGGGTTGCCCAGGACGCCATATGGGAGTGATTCTATATGGTTAATTATGGACAGATTAACAAAGACAGCTCACTTTCTTGCAACCAAAATGACCCAGACATTGGAAAGGTTAGCAGCACTGTATATCCGAGAAATTATTCGGTTGCATGGGGTCCTAATCTCAATAGTGTCTGATCGAGACCCAAGGTTCGTGTCACGATTTTGGGGTAGCTTACAGAGAGCAATAGGCATGAAACTAATCCTTAGTACCGCCTACCATCCAAAGACTAATGGCAGTCTGAGAGGAGGATTCAGACTTTGGAAGATATGCTACGCTTTTGTGTCATGGACTTCAAGGGAAGTTGGGAGTGACAACTACCACTTGTGGAGTTTACGTACAATAACAAATACTAGTCAAGCATAGGCATGGCACCATATGAAGCACTATATGGCAGGAAGTGTTGATCTCCACTATGTTAGACAGAAGTGGGGGAAAGGAAATTGTTTGGCCTAAAAATAGTGGATTAGACAACGAAAAAGATTCAGCTGGTCAAGCAGTGCCTACTGGCAACTCAAAGCTGCCAAAAGAGTTATGCCAATACCCAAAGAAGAGAGCTGGAATTTGCAGTGGGCGATCAGGTGTTCTTGAAAGTGTCACCCATGAAGCGCATGATGAGATTTGGGAAGAATGCGAAGTTAAGGCCTCATTACATCAGGCCCTTCGAGATTATAGGATGAGTCGAACTGATGGCATACCGATTTGCCCTACCATCAGAATTGGTGCACATACACAACGTTTTTCATGTCTTTATGCTGAGAAACTGCTTGCGCGATCCAGAGCAAGTGATAAAGCATGAACCCCTGGATGTTCGAGAGGATTTGACTTATGCTGAGCAACCAGTGCCAATCTTGGACCGTCGGGACCAAGTTTTGTGGAACAAGCTATTCTGCTGATGAAAGTATTGTGCATAAATCACCAAATAGAGGAGGCCACTTGGGAGCGAGAGGATGAAATCTGTGCCAAATACCCACAACTCTTCACCTTACAAGGTACGCTAAGTTTGGGGACCAAACTTTCCTAAGAAGGGGATGATGTAATATCCCGACCCAATCAGGAAAAGCAATTTACGTTAATGACAGTTTTTATGAAATAAAATCGCATATTAATTTTAGGCATCTCAAATTAAAATTGGTAGCCCATAAACATGAAAATTAGTGCATGAAATGCAATTGGGCAAAATTAACACGATACGCGAACAAAACGAATTTAACTAAGAATTTTCTGATAAATATAATATATTTTTTATATAAACTAAACGCAATAAAAAGTATCAAAAATAAAATTAATGACGTGTAGGAGAAGCATACAAGAATAAAAAATATTGTAAGAATACTAATAGATTATAGGACAATTAAAACACAACTTTGAAAATTCAAGAGATACACTAAAAATGCCAAACAAGGCATAAAAAGATAAAAGGAAAAAAAAAAAAAGAAGGCCAAAAGTGTTGGCCCAAGGTCTTGAACCCAAGACCAAAAAGGGGGAGGAAACTTATACCCAAAAAGAGTAGCCAACTTTATTACAACATTTTTCTGCTATATATCTCACAAGATATATACATAACCCATACTAATCCCAAATCTGCACGCTCAAAATTTATGGTGTCAACAACTCATTGGGCCACTCTCTCCTTCAATTAAAGTACATGCACAATCTGATGTATATATATATATATATATGTATAATGAGTGTGCTACACATGTGTGGCTAGGAAATCAGAACTTAGTGTGTGCATGTGTGCGTGACAATCGACTAGAGAGAAAGAGAGAGAGAGAGAGAGAGAGAAGAGAGAGAGAGGGAAGAAGAAGGAAGAGGAGCTCCATACATGACTAGTAACCTAGAACCAAACCCAAAAAGAAGAGACTTGCCATTGAAGGTAAAGTCTGCAAATTTATTTTCTTCCAAAACTTAAAAATAAGAAAATATACCGTTGTTTAGGGTGATTTAGTGGATTTATTATACATGCATGTACCTAACATTTGAAAGGGGTGAAAATAAGAAAGAAATATATGGCATGAATTGGCCTAAGAAAATCCTAAGGAACTCAAACCTGAAATATGGGAAATTTGATTTTTTTTATCTAGCATGAATAAAACTTAAAACCAACTTCATGGCTCAAAAACGCATCAAATATGGAGTACATTGCAATTTGAATGAGTAAAAATAGTCAAGGAATCATCAAGAACGGCAAGGTTTGAGTTTAGAAAGTGAAAGTTTGCATGGATAGGTTAGGGCTCGATTTGTGGTATTTTACGAACGGCAATGTGTTACCCACACTTCCAAAAACCCATGGGAAGAAATAGGACCAGAACTGTTAGGACGGGTGCTTTCATATCCATGACATTTTATTATTATTTAATAGATTTGATTTATTATTGAGTTTCATATTACCATATGTTTGGATGTTGCTTTATAGCATGAGATGATTAGTCCTTGAATTGTCATTAAGAGCGGTCCATGTGTATAAATGAGATTTATATACAAGAGATATAAACTGCTTATATAGGTAATTCTAGAATTTTTCACGGCTATTGATAAGACTGGACATCTTATCTGTAAAGCTGTAATATAGTTAACCTTTATGTGATAAGGTGGTTTATCTTAACTATCAGAGTAGTGGACTCTAGGTTATTGTATTGATATATTGGGAATACACTAAACTGGATCACTATAAGAAATGCATTATTTGGAACTGTCACCTTTAATAAGTTTCTTATTCACTATTTGCAGTAAGTTCTTAATCCTGAGAGGATAGTGAACTCAAGTTCTAAATAGTGATGACTTTGAGTTACCAATGAATGAGGTCTTTTAGATCAACACCTCGGTATCTTGGGAAGTCATTATTTAGACTGTGGGAACACATATTCTCAATATGGAATCTACACTTTATATATTAGATTAATATAATTATGCATGTGTTGTATAATAAAGATCCTTAATTTACAAAAATAAGTGAGAGAGGGATGCTTTAAGAAAGCTCCCATGATCTTCCATCATCGGCCTATAGTAAGACAAAAATCGCTGCCCTGAGCCATCTTCGAGTGGCCTCCCTATGAAGGGTGACTATCTAGTTGGTTACAAGTATGGACCTCTTTGGATAAAATAGAGAAAGACGGGGTAAGGGTGATCTCCCCACGAGGACACTACTTGCAATGATTATTTTTTTATTTGAGATTATGGTATATACTTGATCAAAAGGGAATGATATTTTTCCCACAGAGTCTATCATTTTCTTTTGAAGACCAAAGGATGTTGGAAAATATGTTATATTTGACATGAGATGTCTAGATAGTGAAATTATATAGGATATGATGGTCATCCTAATCATATGAATGACATTTTCATCCCCACGGAGCGTGTTGTTTATAAGGTTAGGTTCCAATGCATTCATTGATAGTGTGTCACATCCCACACCCCACCTTACGCGAATGCCGAAGATATGATGCTAGTTAGCCACCTTGCCAGTCTCCCGACCGACAATGCGACCAACCAAAGGCAAACTTATGAACTTAACGATGAATTTCATTCGAAATGTAGGGTCAAAGCAGCAGAAATTAAAACTTTTTCATCTCGGGATTGTAACTCATCTATGTACCATAAAGGTATGTGCCATAGAGCAAGTCTAAAACCAGACATCTAATAACAACCAGACATATAACATAGAGCATATCCAATATCTCAAGAGTACCATTACCATTGAGCCATTTCTTAACACATCTAATGCATATCAATCACATTATGTCACTCACCTGAATAACCTAAGTCAATCCACCAGAATCCATGTCTCCACATATCAGTACTAATTAGATCCTTGCTTGGAATGTCTACTGCTGTCATCTCATAGTGCCTTCTAATCCAATGGAGATAAGTCCTGAAAAATGTTAGATAAATACAATGAGCTTAACAAGCTTAATGAGTAACATAGGTTTCTGCCATGGGTTTCAAAACCAATTCATACATATATGGTATTCACATGAAATGCATGCTCAAATGCAGCTCAAGTAGAACAATAAGATAAAGCAAAATAGAACCGGACGGATAAATCAGACCGATATAAAACAGATCGACAATCGAAAGTATATCATCAAGTATGCATGAACCCCTCCCAGTTGCTCATAGTGAGCCACTCGTGGGGACCTATACCCCTCTGGGGTCAGATCAGAGCGGAACAGGGCATAATTGAGTGGGACAACAGGATGCCACTTAGGAATATGAGCCCTTTTCCCAGCTGCTTATAGTAAGCCATTCGTGGGGGCCTCTACCCCTCTAGGTCATGCTTATAAATAAAAATCGCTCAATCCTATAGTGGGCCCAAAGTGAGACTCAACAAAACAAAATAAAATCGAAACCAGACTCCAATGGCGTAGAAAAAGTTAGAACAATAGACCCAAACAAAATCAGAAGAGGAGATATCAAGAAGCAGGATAGAATCATGCCACATGTAGTGCAATATAAACAGTATGCATTAAAACATATGCATTAAAATAGTACCGTGTATAAAACAGTTCAGTAAGTGAAACAGTACAGTATAAAAATCTAGATAGTATAGAAAATATACACCAAGTTAGGAGTCTGAGTTACTTATCTGAATATTACGCTTATCTCCCCTTCATGAATAGTCTGACAGTATCCATATACGTCAAACACCTCCCTGCATATCCTAGGCATCATCCTTCTGATGGCCATCATAATTGATTCAACATCCAAAAGAATATCCTATTCCTCATATGTGAACATATCCAACCTTTGTCTGGTTGCAGTTAACATCCAGTGGCACTGCAATCATCATTTAACCCTCCAACTGACTTGGCAGGGCGGTTTTTCTTGTTTCTCCATTCCGAATCCCAACCAAGAGACATTCTTCTCATGGCTGTCTTTATGCTACCTAAAGGGTCAATGTCTATGATTGGCCAATTAGAACTAAATGCCAACATTGCATTGCCAGTCAGGAGTGAATGAAATAAATAAAACTCTTCCTGAGCCCTCTCCATCACTATGTGTGCAATCCATTGGGTTGAAGTACATGGTAGCCCCACCTAGTGAATGAGTTCCATCTGCTTATACTGCTTGCTGACGACTGCAGTTGTTGCATCTTTAAAGGTAGTTGCTGCTGCTAAGTCAAGCACTGATTCAACCTTGAACTCTCTGTAGCAGCTGTAGCTACAGTTACAGCTACTGTTGCCAATAGGATCCATAGTCTTTTTGTTCATTGATAACCTCCTGAAGGAAAATATTGTTCAGCCCTTTTACCAGTACTAACAACATCAGCTTCCATAACTCACCTCACTCACATAAATATTGGTGTCTACAGTTCCATTTAAACAAGCATGACAGCAACACCTGTCTCAATGAATTTCTAGCACCTTTCTTGGATTATCTTACTTGTTAGTGACAACCACTAAATCATAGAAACAGTCAAAGGATGGCATAGCTTAATCTTTACATATTCAGATTTTCTCACAACACAACTTGTTCCCTAATAACCTGCCACAGAAATCCTCTTCTACCAACAACACAATACATTTCCAAAACCTTATAGTCATTAGTAGAATCAATATAACCAAATCCATAAATTCATAAAACCACCATATCGCATTCTCATCAGTCATGCCTGAATCAAAATACTCATTAGGCTCTCCAACTCAAGCATCTGCTTTTGATACAAAATTGTTTTGGAATGTATGTTTACACAATTTCTGAGGCAGACGTCTTCTTCCTTCAGCAAGCCGCTTGGAACTCCATAGAACTTGGCTTCAAATTCCATTCCTCTGTTTTTTCACTAAACAAAACAGACAACAGTAGCATTGACTATTACAGCCAAAATAATGGAAATTGTTGAACTGAAAGCATCAGCTATCATACCAAGGGCATAAGCAAACATTACAGTGGTCACAAGAAGATGATTCAATGGCAGCGGTACCTGAATGTACCTCCCAAACGAATTGAAAATAACTCCAATCTCAAGCAAATCACAATAACAACCATAGAAACAGCACCTCATTTCCTATCATCCCTTGGCTACACCGCCACACACACATAAATATACATACCTCCCTACTACACAGTAACTTCTAGAATCACTAGAGATATATGGAAATTCTTATTTTTCTCTATCAAGTGCAGCTACCTATAACATGTCCCCTCTACTAATCTTTTTAGGGTCATAACCAACATGAATTTAAGATTCTATTTCAAAAAGAATCAAGTAAAATGGTCAAAAGATGAGGGAGATATAGGCAGTTGCAGGTTTTTATGATAGATTCGAGTTTTGGGATTGTATGCATGAAACTCGATTTGAATGCTTAGGAAATATTTCTATAGGGTGTAGAAGCTGTGTAGAAGTTACCTTGAATCAAAATAGTTAGAAACTAGGCACAAAATTAAAAGAAACCAGTTGGCCGGAGCTATGGTTTCTCTTTATTTCGTGAGGATCAAGTGATCCAATCTCAAAACTAAGGTTGGATATGAAATCCCCATGAAATTTGGAAGGGAACTGCATCAAGTTTGGTTAGAATATTGATCAAAAAAGGGTCGCCGGCGTCGAAGAAGACTGTCGGAACCCTACCAGAGCCTCGCCGGATAACCATGGGGCAAGACAATGAACAGTGCCCTAAACGGCACCATGTTATAAAGGGTTAGAGTAAAACTATGTTGTTTAGTGTAGGGGATTGTTTTAAATTAAAACCAGGATTTGGGGTGTTTGGTGGAGGCTTAAGGAATTGAAATCGAGATAGGAATAGCTTATCTCCATTTTAATCCATTAGCCGCTGTTTGGTTTGTAACAGTAAAGAAAAAAAAATGTTCAAGGGGTTGCTGCCCCTGCGACTTGAACCCACGACTTAGGAGAGGAGTCTTAAAGAATGGACCACTGTGCCACTAAGGCACATGTGATCTATGTTGCCCCCAAATAATATATATATATATATATATACTAGTTATATTTAATTAATTTAAATAATTAATTAAATTAGTAATTATTTAAATAATTTTCAATATACAAATTAGTCAAATAAATAGTGTAAACTTACTATTTTGGACCTTCTGGATCCAATGGTGGGGATCCGTTTCATGAGATGAAGTCCCAAAAAATAAAATACCCTGTATAAATGCCAAAATGACCAAAATACCCCTATGTCAAATGTGAGTTAAACTAACTCCGATTGAGTTAAGTAAATAGTGAATTTTTATTATTTCAAACCTTCTGGACTCAACGGTGAAGTCTAATTTGTGAAACATAACCCGAACTGTCACATCCCGCACCCCACCCTACGCGGATGTTGAAGATGTGATGCCAGTTAGCCTACCTTGCCAGTCTCCGACCGACAATGCGACCAACCAAAGGCAATCTTCTGAACCTCACGATGAATTGCATTCCAAATGTAGGGTCAGAACAATAGAAATTAAAACCTTTCACATCTCGGGAATGCAACTCTTTTATAAATACCACAGAGGTATATACCACAGAGCAAGTCTAAAACTAAACAACTAATAACTGTAGCCATAGAGTCACAATATATAACACAGAGCAAATCAAATTTCTCTAGAATACCATTACCATGAGCCATGTCCCTACACTTCTATTGTATATGAATAAAGTCAACTATATTATCAGACTCACTTGAATAGCTAGAGTCAATCCATCAGAACCCAAGTCTCCACATTTTATTGTTATCAGATCCTCACTTGAGAATGCCTTTCAGTCTACACGTATCATGTCATTGTGCTTTCTAATCCAATGGAGATGATTCCTGAAAAATGTTAGATAAATGGAATGAGCTTAAACAAGCTCAGTGAGTAACATAGGTTCCTGCCATGGGTTTCAAAACCAGTTCATATATACATGTATGCTCCAAATGCAGCTCAAATAGACCAATGCAGCTCATGTAGAACAAATGCAGCTCAAATAGATCAAATCAGAATAGAACAGAACAGAACAGATCAGATCAAACAGAACAGGACAGAACGGACAAAACAGATCAGAACTGAACTGAACTGAACTGAACACAATACTAATCAATCAAAGGCATAGCATCAAATGCCTGAACCTTCCCCAGCTGCCCATAAGCGGACGACTCGTGGGGCCTCTACCCTCTGGGGTCAGTATCAGAGCGGAACAGAACAGAATTGAGCAGAACAGAAACAGAACAGAATGCCAATCATACAGATGAGCCTTCCCAGCTGCCCATAAGCAGACTACTCGTGGGGCCTCTACCCTCTGGGTCGTGCTCTAGCATAAAACCGCTCAATCCTATGGTGGGCCCAGAGTAGACACAACACAACAAAACAAAATCGAACCAGACTCCAAGGACGGGTAACGAAACAACATACTTGAACAGAATCAACATGATATATCAGAAGGCAAGATAGAATAGAATCATGCCACAAGTAATGCAAGTACACCGAGTATGGCTGAAAGCATATGCAGTAAAACAGTACACTGAATAAAACAGTTCAGCATATAAAGCAGTATAGTATACAGAAAATATACACCAAGTCAAGAGTCCGAGTTACTCACAGTTCGTTGAGACTAATTCAATATCCCTTCTAGCTGAGCCCAAAGATGAGAGTTCTCCTAGAACAGTAAATACAGACATTAGTTGACAATATTGTACTCTATCTATTTTACTTAGAGTAAACCAGGGTCATTGTTTGCTCCAACATATCGAAAAATGTTAAGATAACATCTTTCGGGTCTCAATTTGGCTCTCGTTGCGTGTCTTAATTTTTCAAAACCCTGTCTTGTGAAACGGACCTTATCTTTGGGTCCAAGACGTCCTAAATAATTAAAATACCCTATTTATTTAATTTATTTGAGTAATGGGGTAATGTAGTATAATTAAATTTAATTAATTTAAATTCAAATTAATTCGTCTACTATATTATATAGTTATTAATAAGCTGCTCTATGTGCTGGACCAATCAATAAAATAGCATCAAATAAGTCACTTGAACAAAGGTTGCTGCAGCTCCAAATGAAACCAATTACAAGTTGTAGTTCCCAATAAAGGTCCTTTACAAAATCAATTAAATCTCACAATGGCTAATAAAGATTTTAATAATTTAATATATTATTATTATTTTATAGATACGTCCCTTGATAAAATCTATTACAATTAAAGATCAGTCCCTATTGGGACATGTCCCTAACAGAGCTGCCGTCCAGAATTTCCTCACCTAATTTTCATCCAATAGCTGAGACTCTATTCAAATTAAAAATCTGAACTACACTAAATTTAATAATTGAACTCTATTCAATTAATAACTGAATTATATTTAAATCAAAGGCTGTTCAATATCCCAATCAATAGTTGAATGCTATTCCAAATCCACTGCACATTGCAGTAGCCGCACCCACAGCCTGCACCAGCAGCTGCACCAACAACCGCACCACCTTCCTATACATAGCTTCCTATTTCTTTTAGATTGGCTATGACTGAACAGATTGTGGATTTCCTAAGCCGCAGTAATAGGTAACAGGTTTTGAGTTTAATTTGGCCTTGGTAACCATATAGAAATAGTCCACTACTGGGACGTAATCAGGGGAAACCTTCACAATGGGTTTAATTCAGGTCAGTCCACATTGGGCGTGGTCCGTTTGGACTCCTGTACATCACTACCTCACTCACAATTTCATCCAATAGCTGATCCATATATTATTTAAGTCAAACGCACACATTCCATTTATTTTTTTTTCCAAGCAGCCAATCTAATTCTACTAGACAGAGTAAATTCAGAGAATTAAGGTTTATACCTGATCTCAAATTGAACAGGTCATTGGAGGGGAAATCAAGAAATCTGGAACTGCAGTCATTCGTCCCTTGCCCTGCTCTAACACTAGTAGCTTAGAGCTGAGCCTCGCATCCCTCTCCTGCACTGCTATACACCTACACACATATATATACCTGCTGCTGCACCTCCATCTTCAACGCTTCCGTCTCTTTCTCTCTCTCTACTTGGTTCCAGCAGCTTCGGCTGCTTTATTGGCCGGTTTCCTTTCCCTTTTCCTACAGATATATATATATATATATATATATATATAAGCGTGTCGGTGGATAGCCCAGCCTAGAATTTTTCGATCTCCACAAGCTTCCAGTAGCTTCGGCTGCTCCCCAAATTGCAGATTCTTCCAGAAGCTTCTTTCCTTTTCCTTATATATATATATATATATATATATATTTTGGCTGCTCTCATTTTCTTTTCTAATTCTTTCGGTTCCAATAGCTTCCTTCGAAGCTTCTAATATTATATTATATTATATATATTATGTTAGCCACCTCACATTTATATGTTATGTACAATAGAGATACCAGGGATGTATTTCGTATATAAATATATTTTTCTACTTAACCGTATTTAATATTTTATAGATATTTTATTCCATAAAATATTACATTATAAAATGACAATAAATTTGTCATAAAGCCGAGACTCAATTGTCATAATGATTTATTTTGCCAACCCGTTCGTGTCTCAGATGATATGATATTTATATTTTTCAGTATATCTTTTATAAATATTATTTTATTCCATACAATGTCAACCTATGGAATGCCGACCAATTTGGCATAAAGCCAGGGCTCGATATTGTGAACATGTATTTTAACAATGTTGGGTGCCTTAGACATCTCCACATAATTTTCATAATTATTTTGCTGTATCGGTTTAATATTTTCTTCTATAAAATATTAAATTATAACATGCCGATAAAGCCAGAAATTAATTTTGCTAACATTGGATCCCTTTTAATGCCTTACTTATTTTCCCATAAATCTTCATAATTAATCATTCGTATCAGTCTTATTTATTTATTTTGGTACTCGGTCGATTGGGTTAATTAATTTCCCGAGCATGTGTCATTCTATATATGAGGATACTGAATTCTGTTACGACTTACCGTATTTTTGCACTATTTCAATTTATTAACGTCACATAACCTACTTTCATCAGGTCGGGGTGTAGTTTGGGCTATGTCGGATTTTGGGGGTATTACACGAATGATAGGGACACGTAAATGACCATTTTACCCTTTTAGTATAGAAATCCAAATGGAAAACTGTGAAAAGCCTAAATTAGTAAAAGAGATACTTAGAGTAGCGAGATGTACCAGTTGATAAATGACATTAAAACTGAGACGTGCTTATTGATGTATGGCAAGGCATAGGGAAAAGAGAAAGATACGAAATACTAAAGTAAATCGTACGAATTTAAGGTAAATAAACTTCAATCTCTAATACATGGTTTTCCAAGCCACACTCCTTCTATTACTGCCAAAATTTTGTATTCATGTACGTACCCACTACTATTGTCCCACCATCAATATTGTTCTATCTGGTGGATGCTTATTGACTATTATCTCATGATTTGCTTCATTGTACTATGCCTATCATTGTATGTTTATGTTATGACATTCCATACCTTATACATTTCTTATGGAATTAAGATAGAATCCTGATTTATTATAAATGTCAGATTTTGTGCTCAGTCACAATATCCATCCGATGCTATTTGATTGACAGGACCTATGGGTTAAGTCCGTGAATGGACACATGACAATGATGGCATTTTTATGCAGTGAGTTAAAAGGGCATTTTATATGCATTCATGCTAACGGGGGTATGTCGGGCCCCCAAAAGACCGAGAGTCTGCCAAACCTTGAATAGAGTAAATGCGTCATTCATGTTTGACTATTATGTTAACGTTTATTGGATTCATAGGATGCTTTCATTTTCCTATGAATGATGACATGTTGATAGTTTCTTATTTATTGGACTTAATTGTAACCATTTTATTGTAGCAATATATTCATGTTGATTGTGTTTATTGAGCTTTATCCATATCCATGCTACACCATTACTCATACTTGTTTAATGTGCCTTACTATTCATTGGCCATTGTGGCATTTTACTATTAACTACAACCGTTGTCATGACTGGCTATCATGTTACCTTTGAGTTTATATTCTTCTATGTAATCCCTAACCCTATTGGAGATAGGCTTTTACTTACTGAGGCTTTGTTAGCTCACCCCACTTACCATTTTTTCAAGTGAATATGCCACAGAACCACAGTAGGAGATCAGGAGCTTAGGGAGACAGTTGAGGAGCATGATAGAATAATGTAGTCTCTCCCATTTACTCACCACCTAAAAGTGGTTTATGTTTAGTTTATTGTCAGTTTCATTTTTCAGTTGTTGAACAAAAATTTATATTAAGACTTCCACATTTTAATGTTGTGTTTACATTATTTACTTTTATCATTGATACAAGGAATGGAAAAAGTAGGGACGGCCATTGGGCCAGCCTCACGACACGAGATCCACATAGGGTGGGTTTTAAGTCATGATAGCTTGGTATCAGAGCTAAGTTTTAGGTGCTAGAGAGTCATGGGAGACAGGATTCGAACACTAGAATGGTTACGTCTAGAAATGAAGCTATAGTAATATCGTTACCTTTATGTTAAACCTTACATGGCTACTGATTGTTATCTTATGTAAATGTATTGAATATCTCTTACAACAATGGTTAACACAAGGACTATTGCGACTGCTATGGAGCGTGTCGAGCGTTTGGAACAGTTGAATGCGAGGGTTATTGAGGCCTTACTAAGTTAGGCCGGTACGAATCAGACAGGCACTAGCCAGCCAGTACGATAGGAGCAGCCTGTCAACGTGGGTGCTAGTCAGCCAGTACAACAGGAGCTACCAGTCAACGAGGATACTAGTCATCCAGTGCAACAGGAGCGGCCTGTCGACGTGGGAGGCTATTAGGGGAATGAGCGCGATTCGATATTCCCATATGAGTAGTTTCAGAAGGTGAAGCCTCCATCCTTTGACGGTACTTAGGGAGCTATAGTTATACAGGAGTGGCTTTTAGAGATGAATAGGATTTTTCGTATCCTTCCGTGTATTGAAACACAGAAGGTGGCATATGCCACATACCGGTTCAAGGGAGCTGCCTACAAATGGTGGCTGCTTGAGAAGGCCAAGGAGCCAGACATAGACTAGCAACGCTTTACCACGGTCTTTAATGAGAAGTATTTTCCCTAAGAAGTGAAGAACCATAAAATTGTTGAGTTCATGGTACTTCAGCAGGGCAATATGACAATGGAATAGTACGAGGCCATGTTCAATGAGTTGGCCAGATTCGCCCTGAATGTTATCAACAGTGAGCATCTTAAGGACCGAAATTTTGAAGAGAGGGCTACGGTGGGCCATTAAGGACAGAGTGAGGCCTCAGCAATTACCTACCTACAATGAGGTAGTGACTACCGCTAAAATCATTGAGAGGAGTGGCAAAGAGTTCGCTAAGAGATTGGCAAATTAGAGGCCAGGAGAAAGTCAGAATCGGAGATCAAGGTCTTCTTTCCCTAGGAAAGGACCGTCATTCACTAAACCCGGGACTGGATCCAGAGCCCCAGGGCCTAGCTCGAGGAGGCCAAGCACTACTAAGGGGACCGCAGCTAAATGCCCTAATTGTCAGAAGGTTCACAGGGGCCAGTGTCTAAAGGATAGTAATGTTTGCTATTATTGTGCTCAGGTGGGACATTTCGCTAGGGAGTGCCCTCAAACTAACAGAGATACTGCTAGTGTCGCTTCGGTTAGGGCACCAACACCAGCACCAGCACCTAGGGCACCAACATCAGTGTGAGCAGTTACAGTGAATAGGCCTCTAAATCATAGGAATGGATAGGGAAATGTGCTGCAACAGGTTGAACAGGTTTTCACTATAGTGCCAAGAGACGTACAGGCTTCGACTTCTATAGTCGCAGGTACCCTTTTAGTTTGTTCTCAGCCTGCCCATGTATTACTCGATACTGGTTTTACGCATTCTTTTATATCCCCTACATATTCTGCTAAGTTGATATTTACCTAATGTGACTATACCATCAGGAAAATCATTAATAGGGGAGACTATGTATAAGAACTGTGAGATACAGATTATGGGGATACCTTTACTTGCCGATCTTATACCATTAGAAATCTGTTGGTATGGACTGGTTAACTGCAAACCATGCCACGATGGATTGTGTGACCAAGAGAGTGTTTATCCAGAGTCCCAGATTCCCAATCGTTGAGTTTGAGAGGACAGGAGTGGTTGCTCCACCCTATTTTGTTTTTGCTATACAGGCTAGGTGTTTACTTCGCAAGGGGTGCCATGGTTTCTTATGTAATATCCAGAACACTGAGTCACAATAGCCAGGGTTAGAGTAAATTCCCATTGCTAGGGAATTCCCTAAAGTGTTTTTGGACGATCTTCCAAAGATGCCTATCGGCCGAGAGATTGAGTTTAGCATCGACGTACTACCAGGCACTGCCCCTATATCTAAGACACCCTACAGGATGGCCCCAGCTGAGCTGAAAGAGTTAAAGCTCCACCTACAGGAACTATTAGACAAGGGTATCATATGACCCAGTTCATCGCCATGGGGTGCACCTGTACTATTTGTCAAGAAGAATGATGGGACCATGAGGCTATGTATAGATTACCGTGAACTGAATAAGGTTACCATCAAAAACAGGTATCCACAGCCCAGGGTAGATGATTTATTTGACCAACTGAAGGGGGCTCATGTGTTCTCAAAGATTGATCTAAGGTCTGGTTACCACTAGTTGAAGGTTAGACCTACAGACATTCAAAAGACGGCATTCAGGACTCGGTATGGACATTATGAGTTTTTGGTCATGCCTTTTGGAGTAAATAATGCCCCAACCGCATTCATGGATTTGATGAACAAAGTATTCAAGCCGTACTTAGACGATTTCGTAATCGTATTCATCGATGATATTCTCATTTATTCTAAGCACCAAGAAGAACACGAGGTGCATTTGAGGAAGGTCCTATAGACATTAAGGGAGCAAAAGTTATATGCTAAATTGAAGAAGTGTGAATTCTGGCTTCCAAGTGTTTCATTCTTAGGGCATGTGATAAGTAAGGATGGGATCTCCGTGGACCCCCAAAAGATAGAGGCTGTTACCAGTTGGCCCCGGCCGACTACGGTCACGGAGGTTCACGGTTTCATAGGTTTAGTTGGCTACTATAGGAGATTTGTCAAGGATTTTTCCAAGATAGCTATGGCAATCACCCAGCTGACCAGGAAGAATGTTTCATTCATCTGGACTGAGGAGAAGAAGCAAAGTTTTCAAGAGCTGAAGAATCAATTGGTTACAACTCTAATCTTAACAGTACTAGATGGGATAGAGGGATTTGTGATCTACAATGATGCCTCACACCAAGGCTTGGGGTGTGTTTTGATGCAACAGGGAAAGGTAGTGGCTTATGCTTCACGGAAACTGAGGCCATGACCTCGAGCTCGCAGCTATTGTCTTTGCCCTTAAAATCTGCAGGCATTATCTGTACGGAGCCACATGTGAGATTTTCACCGATCACAAAAGTCTCAAGTACTTGTTAATGCAGAAGGAGCTCAATATGCACCAACGACATTGGTTGGAGTTGATTAAGGATTGCGAGCTCAGTATACAGTACAATCTAGGGAAGGTGAATGTAGTGGCTGATGCTCTTAGCAGGAAGTCGTCAGGGAGTCTTGCTTACCTGTTGACTACACAAAAAGAGCTACTACAAGATTTAGAGGCCATGGAGGTTAAGGTGATTTTGCCAGGTTCTAGGGCAATGTGTGCTAACGTCACAATCAGTCTTACTAATTGGTAACAAGATCAAGGAATTGTAGGCTCACAATAGAAAGTTAGTTAAGCTTTGTCAAGATGTCACGCCCCGAATTCCAACGAACCCGAGGCGCGACGAAAACGAACGGAAAGTAAATAAAATATAAAGTAAATAAGAGACAACCTAACGGATTCAACCCAAACTTATATTCATTTCCTTCAATGTACATCTATATAAAGCACGATAAATAAAAACATTCAACATGTCATTCGGGCTTAAGCCCTTATTCAATATCAATACATCTCGAAATATGCTCCCAAGGCCAAGATCATCCTAAGCTCCTGTCTCCTCCACTCTGTAAGACTTCCTCAAGTCTCGAGTGCCGGGAACGTCATTTGTGGGGAGTCATCCCATGTATGGGTCAGCTCAACTGCTGGTATGATGTAATGCTAATGCAAGGAACAAAATTAAGGACGTGGCATGTGCAAGTGTACAGTTATATCTAAATGGCATTCAACATCATGCATACAACATACTAGCAATATTCTACATGTCATCCAACTCATTAACATGATCTAAGGCGTGGCATGTGCAAATGTACAGTTATATCTACATGGCATTCAATATCATCTACGCAATGCAATAACAATAGTCCACACGCCTTCCAAATCATCCATACCATGTAATAGCAATAATCCACATAACGTCCAAGTTACCCATGCAATGTAGTGACAATGCCCATGAAACACCCACACAACTCAATGCCACAACCATGCCAACTCTATGCCACAACCATGTCAACTCTATGCTATGTCCATGTCAATTCTATGTCATGTCCATGTCTCATTTTCGGAACACATCCGATGAAATCTGAGTACCATGTCTCGTTTTTGGAACACATCCGATGGAAGCTGAGTACCATGTCTCATTTTTGGAACACATCCGATGGAAGCTGAGTACCATATTTAGCACCACGTGCTCAACCCACTTTATACTTTCAATGCATCACACTATGTCAATATGCTTTGATTCCATCATACAACAACACAATCTCAGATAAACAATTTACCAACACATGGAGCATGCTTCTAAACAAAGTATTCCACTTAAAGCGATCACAACATCTGAATAACAAAACCTTTTCCACATGAATGTGCGCAATACATGATCAACGAAAATACATACTCAAGTCATGTGTTCACAATCTTAACAAATCTCCAAAATATAAATCACGTACAACCCAACACATAGAATAAATCATATCTCCATGGAGTAGCAAGAAGTACATGAGTAACATAAACAATGAACTCAAGGTTTCCTTTTAAAGCAACATTACTTCTGTGATTTTCTGACATTAAACAAGTAAACATATGATTCAATCAATCAACATGCAAATCATTCCTAAACTTAATTCTATTCCGTACTTAGCACAATACACCATACCTGATGGGTTGGTCTCAACCCAAGAAGTCGCCCTCGTAGCGTAGCGGAACTAACAGTAATAATGCGGAAGGTCAGATCACCTTTTCCTTGTCTTTCTGTGTTCCTAAAATCATGAAACACAACTTAGTTCAATTGCTACTTGAATTATGCTATTCAACAAATTTTATGTCTTTATTTTATGAGTTTCTATTTTGCCAATTTAAACCCTACTTTTGAGTCCAGAACGTCGAATAAAATAGGTTTAGGCCTTCGCGGATTTCAATTCAGACATCCGAGCTAAAAGGGGCAAAATGGTCATTTTGTACTTTCACGGGTCCTTACGTCCCGAGACCTCTTTTCACAAATTGGACTCCACAGTTGAGTCCGGAATGGTCGAGATAATAAAGTTTCACTATTTTTTTACTTAATCCTGAGTTCGTTCGACTGCGTTTCAACCTAGGGGCATTTTGGTAATTTTAAATGTTACTACGGGTCTTTTATTTTTTGGGACCCCATCTCATAAAACGGACCTCACCATTGGTCTCAGAATGGTCAAGATAGTCAAAATATACTAATAACTTGTCACATTTGGACTTCAGACTATTTTGTGACATTTAAATAATTAAATTAATTTAATTTAATATTTTATTCAGGGGGTCAATCTACAATTATTAAAAGTCTTGGGGTCAGATTAGGATTTCCAAAAGCTGAGGGGTCAAATCAAAATTTTTGATTTGACTATTCTGAATCAGGACAGCCAAACAGTGGATGGTTTCCAAAACAGGGATAGGATATTCCTATTTCAAAATTCCAAATTTCAATTTAATTTGTTGAACCCGCAGCCAAACACCCCCTATCCTTTTTAATTTAAAACACCAAGCTGACACGTGGCATGGGTGGGTCGGCCTTGGCCCGACTCGAACCCGAACCGGACCCGAGACCCGACCGCACAGTGACCTTCTTCCCCGTTTTCCCGGTAGATCTCCAGTGGGGTTCCGGCACCTTCTCTGGCGCCGGCGACTATTTTCTGGTGAGTTTTTCATGTTTTTAAAATATGATTCTCTTCCATTTTTCATGTAGATTTCATCCCCAACCTTAGTTTTTGATTTAGTTTACCAAACACTCGTAAATCCGAGGATGACCGTAGCTCTGGCTAACCATGGTTTCACAATTTCAAGCTTCATTTTTAACTGTTTTGATCTTAAAACTCTTCTGATATATTTCTGCATCTCACTACACGAGTTTCCCATCTTTTAAACTAAGTTTTACACATAAAATTACAGAGGTCCGATTCTCTCTCTCTAACTTGCAACTGACCCTAACTGCTTTATCTCGCCACCATTTTAATTCATTCTTTTTGCAAAATGACCTACACTCTATATGCTACAAGGTCCTATGTTTAAAACCCAACAAGCATGCTTAGAAGAAAAAAAAAAATTAAGAACCAGTAGCTAGTTGACTTACCCTTTTTTCTGATTTTTTTCTTCTCTCTCTTTGATCTCCACCCTTTGATTCTTCACTCCTGGTTCTCTTGGTTCCTCAAGACACTCTCGGTCCCCTTCCCTTGGTCTATCCTCTTCCTGTTCTTCCTGATTCACTCACACCCGTATGCACACATATATCATGTTCCCTCTCTCTCTACCCATCCCCTCACAGCCCCCTTTTCTGACTTACTTTTATTGTTTTCTTTCTTCCACTTCTTCTTTTTCAGAATGCATTGAATACATTTCTTGTTGCTTTGGATTTCCATATATATATATATATATTATATTACACATTCACACCCACACACACCCGTACACACTCGTCCCCACACACTACACACATCTAGTGCACACACCACTTGCACAAGTTGTTGTGCACCACTTGTGTGTATATACATATATATACATGTACATATATATGTATAATATATAATGTCACAAACATATGCATACATACCCATACCCATTCTATTATACATATGCATACACATATCTACTCATATTTGCATAATGTAATTAAATTAAATTAAAGTAATTAAGATCCAAAGAAATTTAAATATTGCCCCAAAAAAAAAAAAAATTTATTCCAAAAATTTCAGATCTTTACACAAGAGGTCGAGACTGGAGGGAATACAGATTTCTCTATACGAGATGGGGTGTTATACTATCATGATAGGATCTATGTGCCAAACGTACCTAAGATTAGGAAGGAGATTCTTCATGAGGCACACGGTTCTAGATTTACTACACACCCAAGAAATACAAAAATGTTCCATAATGTGAAGAGCACTTACTGGTGGTCAAGGATGAAGAAGGATATAGCTGAGCACATTGCACGATGTATAGAGTGTCAACAGATCAAGGTTGAGCACTAGAAGCTAGGAGCGCTTCCAAAGTCACTGCCAATACCATAGTGGAAATGGGAGCACATTATGATAGATTTTGTATCAGGGTTGCCTAAGACATCATGTGGGAATGATTCTATATGGGTGATCGCCGACTAGTGTGCTATCACAGGCAACCAAAAATATAAAACCTAAACTCCTAAAAATATATGTAGTAGTACGAGTAAGGATCGTTCCCACAGAGAGTCTAGCCTAGTTTTATGCTACGTGAACAAAGATGGGGGGTTTTGAGTATAACGAAAACAATAAAAAAAAAACAACTAAGGAACAATTCAAATTAAAATATCAAATTCAATCAAAAGTACAAACATTGGTCTAAGTCAACATCTACAACTAATCATCGATGCAAATATATATCAATTCACACTTTGAATATTCACCGTTGGAACTATTTTCCTTTCTCTCCTTAGTCGTAGTTAATTAGAAAACAAGTGATCTAATTAACCCTAACTACTAAACAACCGGAGACAATTGCTAAAGGTTTAATTTAGTAGCAGCTTTAAGAATTAGAAAGATCGATGAAGCTAAACAACACAAGCACAAGCGGTTGTATTTAATTTAGTCGAACGTTCTTCCTAAGATCTAATAATTTCTAACGCAGCAAATCATTAAATCTTAGTTGCTTCACAAATTAAAGGGATCAAACAATTACGGATTTGATATCTAACATAGCAGTAGATTGCAACGAATAATAAACTAGTAGGCCTCCTAGTAACTAAACAAGACAATCATGAAAATAAGCACAGAAGAACATTTGATACTCAAAGCATAAATTGAACAATAAAAACAAATTAGATCTCACAGTTTTATTGATTCCGAGGCTTCCGTTTCCTTCATCCAATTACATAAGTTTAGCCATGTAGGGCCATGAAAACTCGAAGGAGAAGTTAGAAAAGAGGGGAGAGAGAGAGAGAGAGATGTCAAATCTGATCTCCTCCTCCTTTGACACATTAATTCAGTGCTGGAAGCCTACTAGAACTCCTAAAGATATCCTAAATATTATCCTAAAATAAAAATACCCAAATCTAACTATAAAAAGGAAAATATTAAAAATAAAATAATATCTGAATATAACTAGGAAAGTGGCATTTGCAGCTGGAATTATCGTGCACTAGATCTGGAATTTTCAAAAATAAACCGCGTGGACCCGCGCATTAGAATTTCACGCAGCTAAAAACACTCCAGAACGTCTGCAGTGCAGGTGCAGCAACTTCAATCCTGAGTTTGACCTTGATTCAGCCAGAATCGCTCAAAACTCAAAACATGACAGTTGTAAAACATTTTCTTGAATTTCCATATCATCTTGAATTATCTCAATCAAAGCTCGGATGAGAGAGTTATGCCCAGATTACGAAGTGATGTATAAAAGAATAAACATTAAGGGAGAAAAAATATGACATTTTGTATTCTCATCAAATTCCCCCATACTTAACTTTTGCTCGTCCTTGGGCAAAACTCAAATTCACTTTCCCAAAAACACTAAGGTTGTAACGCCATCAACAAAAAACAACCAAGCTGACACGACCCGAAACCCACCCTATGCAGATCTCGTGTCGCGCACCCGATCCAACATTGGTTGCCAAACCAAGGGTTCTTAACTTGCTACACAATCAGTGTTACTAACATGCAACTACTAAATACGCAGAAAAATAGATAAAAGTTGCATATCATAGATACATAACGTTTACAAAATACGGAATACAAAATTTCTTAATACAACTGGTCTTCCCCAAGACGTGGATAACATAGGAGAGCTACAAGACTGTCTGTACTAAGTATTACCCTGCAACTCCAAAAATATGTCCACTGCTATCTAGCTGACTATTACTGCTACTGCTACTGTTCTTCCATAGCTTCCTTTCCTAAAAGGGGTGGTAAGTTTGGGGTGAACTAACTAAAGCTCAGTAAGTAATTCTCCTTTACTCTGTCATGTGTACAAGAATATAGAAGCACTATCCATAAAAGAACTAGGATAAATGTAGATGTACTAGCCAGTCATGAATACTAAACTCATCAATGATCATCAGATAATCAGAAGCTCGATGACAAAGCAATGAAAATCTGTTTGACAATGTAATCATATGCGTTGGATAAAACTTGTGAAATTTCAAGGTCATACATAAAAATGAATATGCTCAAGTTGCAAATATCGATATTATCAACAATGTAAAATACTGATATCAAATAGATCTGCGATGCCATGATACTAGACCCGAAGGTCATAACTAGACCCGAAGGTCATATCTAGACCCGAAGGTCATAACTAGACCCGAAGGTCATAACTGGATCCGAAAATCATATCTAGACCCGAAGGTCATATCTAGACCCGTAGGTTATAACTGGCATCAGATGGAGATGTGACTGATCACAAGTGTAGCACTTAAGAATATATCAGAGGCATATTATCATCCATGAATAATAAGGTGGAATCATGCTTGAACAAACTATCTGGCCCTCACAGCCCGGGGTACAGTGTACAATAAGAACTCAATGCACAAATGTACAATCATGATCAAGATATATATACGAAAACACCAAATGCTTCCCACATGATAGAGCAATATCAATGTGGTTCAATAAATACTAGAAAGTGTGCAAGGAGTACAATAAGCAAGATATATGCAAGGAGCTATGACTTGACTTGGAATGTGACACATACAGAGATCAGAGATTACTTACACTTTTTACTGCTCCTTAGAACTCAAGTTATTTCCTCCCCTTTTGACGTGCCTGTCATTGGAAATATACTCAGTCTATAGTTATAACCGATCTATGCTATGATATGTATTTAATATAGCTATCGGTATCTTAATTACTAATTTAGACTTCGTAATTTTATCTGGAACGTCGAATAAAAGTGGTTTAGGCTTTTATGGATCTTAAATCGGATGCCTGGATTGAAAAGGGTAAAATTGTCATTTTGTACTTTACGTGTCTTTTATTCCTGGGACCCCTTTTCATAATTTTTACTTCGTCATTGATTTCGGAAGGCTCGAGATAATAAAAATTGACTATTTATTCATCTCGTTTGGACTTCGTTTAACTTATTTTAGGACTCAGGGTATTTTCGTAATTTCTTAAAATAATATTTAATTAATTTTTATTGTTTGGGGTTCTAATAAAATTATTCAAAACTCTTGGGCCGGTTTGTTATTTCCCATAGTTCCGGTCTGAACCAGTGGGTTCACTGGCTCAAACCCTAAACCGGTCCAACATCAAAGTGAACCGACCGGTCCAGTTGAATGCCCAATTCCTTCCCCGATTTTCCGATCACCTTCTCTGACCTTTCTTTCTGGCGACAGTCACCGGAACAGTGCCACCCTCAATATTTCCTCCATCTTCTCATGGTTTTCACGTCCAAACTCCACTATCTTTGAATCAAATTAATTCTAACAATCTTAATTACTCATTTAAACTAGATTTGACCTGATTTATTACCGTTTTTCGGCACCCATAATCGGTTTTTCGGCCACTGCTCTACCTCCGGCCGACTCAGTTTTCCTACACATTTCGTTGTCTATTCTTATTGATTTTCTTATCAAAATGATCCTAAATCTTTAAGTGTTCAGTTTAGACCTGTTTTAGACCACTACAATATCCAGTTTTCAATACCCGGTAGCTATTCCGGCCATGCACTGGTGACAAATAATTTGACCAGACTTGGTCATTCTGAGACCATTTTAACTGATTCTAGTTGCGTTGGACTCCTGAAGATGTTTCCTACTCATTTCCAGTCTTAAAATTAAGATTAATTCAACATACAAGAATCTACCATTATTGACCATGTGCAGCAATTTCAGTTCCTGGTTTTCTTTTCCTATTTCGATATCTCATCAATTCTAACAGTAACGACCCAACTTAAAACGTAAATGAACATAGTTTCAGTCAGAAATATACCTGTTTAAGCCGATTTCCTCCAACTGTTCTGAATTAGTTTTCTCTCTCTCTCTCTCTCTCTCTCTAAATTCTCTTTCTTCTTCCGCGCAACTCAGTTTTCTTGCTTCTTTTTTTCTCTCATTTCTTTCTCTTTTTAATTTTCTTCCCCCACCAACCTTAGATCAGTGGCTTGCCACCTGGTTACATGTTGCATGCAACTGCCACCTGTTTCCATTTTCTCTTCTACCCTTCCATCTATATCCAACATGCATTACACGTATTACACCCTCCATTACACGTACATCTGCTTCTGTCATTTCTCAATCCACTACCTCCCACTGTTTTTCTTTACTTCTTTTATTTTTATTTCTTTATCTTTATAACCGGTTATATATATATATATATATTATATAATATTACATCTATATATATATATAGTTACATAATATCGCACACATATGTATAACTATAACTATATATTTGCAACCTATATATGTGTGCACGTAGTTCTGTAAAATTTAGCCCTTGGTGCGTCGGCAACCCGAGCACTTGTGACTGTTTGTCATTTCTTGCTTGTGTCTCATATACTAAATATGTCGTTTAACCGCGCATCGATTTTATTTAATAGTAAATTTAAAGTACAGCTCAGGATTTTACATCATAGCCCGGTCTAACCCGAGTCGGGTACTGGCTAACTCGGGTCGGGGTATTACACAAGCTCTTCAAAACTCATAACATATCATGAACAAACATTCTTAAACAACTTACAATTACTTAGTAAGCATTTTCACTCGAAAATGGGGTAAACTAAATACACAGACCTTCACGGAAATAAACACTCGACTCTCATGTGTTTGAAGGGTATGTGTTTCGCTCAAATTCATTCCAATGGAAATTATCTATCACAAGCTTGCATATCTTCTCATTCTCCACCACTGGGATTGTAACACCCCGACCCGATTAAATGAAAATTTAGTCACTAATTATTAATTAGAGACTTGAAAAGAATAATTAAGAGATTTAAACGAGAAATAGATGACGATTTCAAAATAATTCCGAGACCTTAAAAATTAAGGTCGACTTCGGGGAAAATAAAATGCGACTACGATTTCTAAAATCGGTACATGAAAGAGTAGATATTTAATTTAAAATCACAAAGTGGAAAATAATGCAAAAAGTTAAAATAAATAAACTAAATGCCAAACAAGGCATAAGGGGGGAAAAATAGCAAAAAGGGAACCAAAATGTGAGGCCAAGGGGTTTTGAACCCTTGACCCAAAGTAGGCAAGTTTTAAAGCCCAAAAAAAATACCACTGGGGCTGCCCGCTTTTGTGTCTTATATTGCAAATTATATGTATATATTTATAAAATAACATGGCCCCACCTCCCAAATTGGCCAATCACCTTTCATGCAACAAAAATATTATTTTTAAATTAAAATAAATGTAAAATATATGATTATATATTAGTGTTGCGTGTGTGTAATCCCAATTCAGAAATCAGACTTGTGTAAGTGAAGTCTGATGTAGAAAGAGAAAGTAGAGAGAGAGAAGTAGAGTTAGAGAGAGAAAGTGAGGTAGAGAGAAAGAGTGGAAGAAGAAGGAGGAAGAAGAAGGAAGGGCAAGAAAGGAAATCGTGGTTAACCTAAAGAACCCCTAAAGGAGCAGAACCAAGCCACCAAAGGAAAGGAGTTCGCTGCCAAAGGTATAACCATGCACCACCTTAAGATTTTGATTTTTGGAATAATCACACACACACACACACACACTATTTGAAGTCCAAACCTACGTATGCATGAGATAAATTTGGCACTAGGAACTATTGTAAGCATATTAGCACAGCCAAAGAGGTTGAGATGCACAAACCGTACACAGCCACCATTAAAAGGACCTTTAATGGAGCAGACCTGATTCGACCCAAACGAAACTTGGATTCTTGACTAGGTCCTAAAATAAACCCTAGTAGGGTTCTAAAAACACCATGCCGCGACCCAGAAGCCTAGAAAAAGACCTCCAAAACCTGAGTTGCAGGTTCGGTCTTGAAGATCAATCTCACAAATTGACACCAAAACTAAAATTTGAGAATGAGGGCTTAAACCTTATGACGAATAGGTTACAACAGAGGAAATCCCAAGAGTTTTGGCCCAAAAATGGGCATGTATGACTGAGTTGCAGATCTTCACTACCAAACCCTCAAGCGCGATGGTGAGCTCAAATCGAGCTCTCAAATGGATGCCAAGGTGTTGCTAGGACTCCCAGGAACTCGAATCACCCAAGAACAGAGAGTAAAACGTCCCAAAATTTCACGAAATTGAAAAAAATAAAAACCTACAACTAGGGCAACGTAGTCGAGGAAGAGAGGAAGAAGGTGAACAGGACGGGTCAGATCTGGGTTCGAGTCGAGACCCGACCCCTCGCACAAATGGACTTAAGTGGGACGACGCCGTTTAAGGGTTAAATTTAAGTGAATTCCTTCTGTTTGGTTGCAGAGGTAATAAATTAAAACTAGGAACTCAGGTCTAACCTAAACACGGATAAGGGAGATAATGGGTTTATGTTATTCCGGTTTTGTGTGGTTAGGTGAACCGGCTGGTTAGCAATACTGCTGGGCTGGTTTAGGGTTCCAAATAAAGAACCCTTTGGTTCACTGATTAAATTTAAAATAAGAAAACCAGAACTTTGGTTATTTACAGTTTGACCCTAACAGTTTTGAAGAATTCAGTTTTGGCCCAACTTTTGAAGATTTATTTCAAATAAACCCCTGGAAAAATAATTTAAATTATTTTATAAGTAGTATAAAATGACAAAATTACCCTTGGCCATAAATGAAGCAAATAAAGTCCAAATTGAGATCCGGAAAAGGCTATCTTAACATTTTTGAGCATTCTAGACACAATAAAAATGTCAAATTAGACATCCGAGAACTCCGGGGTGGTCCCACCATAAGATTTAAAATTACCAAAATGCCCTTAATAAAATACGAAGCCCAAATGAAGTCCAAATTGGACGAAATTGATACCAATAGAAGCCCAAAAAATTGTGAACTTGTATGTATGACTAAATAATTATTCGAGGTCAGAATGTCATAAAATACAAATGACCAAAATACCCCTGAGTACGAGAAATACAAGTAAAGGCCAAAAATTAACTGTCATAAGCATAATTATGAAAATTTAGGAGCTAAATAAGACTTCGGGACAATAAACGTACAAAATGAGAAATGACCGATGTGTCCCTATGATCAAAAGCAGATACTGAATGAAGTCCAAAAGACTTAAAAATTTACTAATAAGATAAGTGAAATATTTTGAGGACCACGATAGGGTCCCGGAGCAAGAAAAATAAATTACCATTTTGCCCCTAAATATGCCGAAGCTAAATAAAAATTCAAGAAGGTCTAAATTGACTTTTTTCGACGTTCTGAATCCAACGGTGAGGTCCAAAATACCAAAATATGTGCTGAAAAATAAGTCACGTGAAAAATAAAATTTATTAAGTCACCACAAGTAGACCGGTGAGACCAATCCTAGGAAATTAGGATACGTCGGATCTAAGATTAAATGAAGAGCATCAATTTAGAGAAGATTTGAAGTAAATGAGAAATTAATTGAAGTCTTGATGAGTTTAATTTTTAGGAATTTCGAAGGGAAAGGAAAAGCCCATCAGTAGTGTTGACCCAGGAGAACAAGGTAAGTAATCCTGTACTTTGAAGTAGAGGTTTTAATCTCCATGGATTCTGAAGAAGTTTAAGCTCAAATATTGTAAAGTTCTTTTATATCTACTATATTTCAAATTCTAAACTCTCATATTTATATGCTTTATATTCCAACTTTTTATCGTTATCGTTATCGTTTATAAATTCTAACATGGCATGCAAATTTACTTCTTGACATTTCTGACAAATGATACGTTTATTTCCTGCATGTCCATGTAATTGTCAGTTTTATTAAATGCCTCTTGAATTAAATGTTTTTATTCTGTCAATGCTTTAATAAATTCCCTTGCATCGTGATTTTAAATTCCTAAAGCTCTTATGTTAAATGTTTCAAGTATTGTCCTCCAAATACTTAAAAACCCAGTTAAATTGTCCGTGTTTTGAATACACAGGAAAATTCATTCTCTTATTAAAGCCATGGATTTAAATGTTCATCAAAAGCATTTCTTGAAGAAGCCACATTTTTAGATGCTCATAAATGCTTTTCTTGAAAAGTCAAGTTTTAATGCCATGAAAAGCACATATTGAAGAAACCACGCTTTCAATGCTCTTTGAAAAGCATCAATGAAGAATTGAAAAGTTTTGTAAGATAATGATGCATAAGCATTGCAAATTATTGAGTTCCCTTCGGGTTCTCAATTCAGAAGAATGCCCGGTAGCAGGATCTAATCCCCTAGGCATGAGATCTCTTAGAAGTAAGACTGGAATCTGGTTCGAAACGGATTCTCCTAATCAAAGTGAAAAGATGACAATGTTTTCAAAAATGGTAGCAGGTTTTTAAACCCCTATTTACCTGAAATGGGTTTTTATATAACCCTTTGAAGTTTTGAAGAAGAAGAACTTTACATCCTTCTATTTTCATGGAAAGGATTTCAAATTATTTCCTTGGTCTTCAAATGGCCTCTCTACACATGTTTATAAATTCTGTTGCATATTGAATGCTTTATTGAATGCTCTAAAAATGCATCATGCTACGTGATTTGAAGATTCTTGTATTCTGCGATTATTGAAGTACGTGCCTAGCTTGAATGCGTTGTATGCTTCATGCTATCTTTTTGAAGAATTCTGTTTTCTGTATCTAAGTATATGTACAATTGGTAGTGTATGTTTATATGAACCTTCTCTTATAACTAACCCACTACTAGTTGAAACCCATGACAAAGTACTGGAATTACTCATTGGGCTTTTTAAAGCTCACCCCATTCCCTAACATTTTTCCGGTGATGACGATGGATGGGGGCCTTGCCCAATTTGGGGATAGGAGATTGGCAGCTCCATTTTGATTAGGAATTTTGGAAGTATTAGGACCTATAGTTGGTCGAATTTTGTTGTCATAATTTTGGGACAAATATGTACTTAAGCCCAAGGGGCAAACGGACATGTATTATGCAAAACTTTAAATTTTTAGTATGCTTGGAATGTATATTATTTGGTTGCCGCTCCGAAGAAGAAGAAGAAGCGACGGTACCGAGCGGGCGCGCGAAAAGAAAAATTTTTTCACACTTTCGCAATTTGCTAATTCTGGCCCTATCTCACAACTGTTTGGTGCCATTGCTCAAGTGAAGCCTGACCCGACGGCCCACGGGCCAAAGGGTGGCAGTCGTGATTCCCTAATCCGTAGAGGCCGATTTTTGGGTCGTGACAGAGTGATATCAGAGCTTAGGTTAATGGTCTTTGAGGAAGACCAAGTCATGATTAAGGTTTGGAAGTAATTAAGATTTACTGTTACCACAGAGTGGTATCAGAGCACTAGGTTGACTTAAAAGACTTAAGGGACACTAGAAGAACTAGCAACTGAACCATAAGTTTAGGTAGGTCTTAGGCTGTAATACCCCGACCCAAAAATATCGGGTCATGGGGCACGTAATTCGAGGCGATGAAGAATTAGTGTAAATGATATACACTTAAGGGAAATAATTGATTTATTTAATTTAATTAATTAATTAGTTTATGAAGTTGATTTTTAATTAAATAAATAGAAAATATGTACCAAATGATCAAACATGCATAGCTATTTGTGCATGATTATATAGATATATACATGTATATGTATATATATATACTTGAAATACATTAATAAATAAATGAATAAAAATATATATGTATATACATGCATATATATATATATGGTAGAAGAATGAATAGTGCAGTAAGTGTGTGAACCGTGTGTGTGTGTATTATGTTATATATATATGTATATTTTTTTAATAAGTAGGTAGGGGACAAGGAAGTATGGTGGGAAGTGAGGTGAGGTAAGGCCAAAATCAGAAAGTATGGGAGAAGCATGGCTGTTGATTGATGGAGAATGGGAGTGAAATGATAGCCATCTAAATCTCATACACACAATCATATACACACCTCATTGAAAACACACGGATAGAAAGAGAGAAAAAGAGAAGTCAGAGAAAAAGAAGAAGGAAGAAAATCAGAAGGAAGAGAGGAGAAAAGGGCACTGTTGAAGGTAAACCCACAAATCTCATATGTTTCTCTCTCTAGGAATTTAGGCATGTATAAACTGTTGTAAGCTTATTTAGACATGCATGAGGTCATTTTGATATCCTAACACTATCAGAATTTAACTAAAGGGGCCAAAAATGGCTTGACAAGCCTAAGCCACGAAGGACCACCATGGATGAACCATGGATGGAACAGGTCTAAAATGATCGACACCAAATCTGGTTTTGATCATCAAGACCTCAACTAGACTCCTCAAACATGCCAAAAACCCATATCCGCGATCAAAACTCAAAAGAATCGAAGCCCAAATGTCAAGTTATAGGTACGGGTTCCAAAAGCAAAACTCAAAAACATGGGATTAAACCTACCTTTAGGAATGAAATATAAAAACCCATGGAAAGGGGATCACAACAGTACAAGCCCATTGAATTCGGCTCAGAAACGAGCATGAACGGCCGAATTGTTGGTTTGAATTATCAAACCCAAAATCGAACTCAAGTAGCAGTTTTGAACTCCAAAACAAATGTCAAACTCTTATAATATGTTCCAGGAGAGGATCGGGTTGAAAACAGTGAGAAAACAATGAATGAAAATCCACGAAATTGAAAAGAAAATTTTTTGAAAATTAGGGCTACAGTAACCCTGAAGTTGGGGAAGACGATCTACAGTGATAGGTCGGGTTTTGGACCGGGCATCGGGTCGGGCCCCGACCCAACCGAGAAACGGATAAAACCCTTTAACCGAAACTACGACGTTTTAAGTTGGGAGTTTAAAATTTTAAATTTTAGGGCTGACGTCATCATGACGTCAGCATTACGTGTTGAACCGGCCCAAACCGGTTGGTTCGATGAAAACGCAAACCGGTTCACTTAAATCCCAACTGAACCAACTGGTTCAGGCCGAAACTTGTGGAAATTTGATTTTGACCCCAACTGTTTTTCTGATTTCTACTGTGGCCCAATCCTTGGAAAATTTATGCAATTAAGCCCCTGGAAAATAATTAAATAATTAATTTAATTATTTAATAAATAAAGTAAAATGACTATTTTGCCCTTGAGTCATATATGATGCAAATGAAGTCCAAATTAAATAAACGAATAGTGTATCCTTACTATTTTGGATATTCTGAGACTAATGGTAGGGTCCGTTTTACGAGACGGGGCCCGAAAAATAAAGACACGAAAAGGGGTAAATGACCAAAATACCCCTTGTTCAAAATTAACAAATTATTAGTGCACTCTTACTATCTCGGAGCCTCTGAGTCCAATGGTGAGGTCCACGACACGAGATGAGGTCCCAAAAATTTGAGGCCCATAGATATGTCAAAATGACCAAAATACCCCTACTCCATAAACGAGTCAAACGAGGTCCAAATTAAATAAATAAATAGTGGATTTTAACTATTTCAAACATTCTGAATCTAAAGGTGGGGTCCGTTTCACGAGACGGGACTCCGAAAAATTTAGACACGTTAAGGTATAATTTACCAAAATGCCCTTACTATGTCCTAAGCCAGATTAAAACCAAGGAAGGTCTAAATTGACTTTCTATGACACCCCAGACTCAATAATGGAGTCCAAATTACAAAATGAAGTACGGAAAAATATATGGCACGTAAAATGATAAATGACCATTTTACCCTTTTACATATAAAAGTCCGAATTAAAATCTTGGAAAGCCTAAACTGACTTTCTTCGACACTCCGGACTCAATGGTAGAGTCTATTTGACCAAAAGAAATGTCTAAAATAAAAAGACATAAAATTTGATGAATAGCATCTGTTAGATGACTATGAACTGAAATATTGTCGAAGTACTAAACTAAGGCAAAGAAATACGAAAACACACGACACGTAATTATGTGAAGTAAATAACTTTAAGTTAAAGTTAATGGAACTCCCAGAAGAGTATAAAATAAAAATAAACTTAATTTCTAATACATTAAGATGTGTCATAGGTTAAGAATGAGTGCGTAAGAAACTTATGAAAATCGTGTTAGGATCTAATACGATCTAAGCATAAGCTAAGAAGCATCAGTAGGAGATGTTTGAAGTGAATGTGAAGTTAATAAGGTTATTTATGAATTGTTCTTAGGAACTACAAGGGAAGTGGGAAAGCGCATTATTAGCACTAACCCTAAAGGACCAAGGTGAGTAATCTTGCATTTGAAGTGGAGGCTTTAACTCCACGGATTTCAACAGATATTTTTAAGTTCAAATATTTACAGCATTGATATGTCAAATTCAGTATTCATGACTTCTGTTTCCTTAAATATTATGCCATGACATGCTTCATGATTATTTACATATTATATCTGTAAATGTTTTCCTTTCAAAGTAGTTAGCATGTCTGATTTTCCTCAACATCCTGAATTTGATTATTTCAAGTATTGAAGCATCATTGCAAAAGTTATACGTCACATGCTTTAAATACTCATGAAAGGCTTTTATATAAAAGTCATATGACAAATGTTTTGCAAGATAAATAATAAGCACATAGGTAGTGTGGTGAGTTGTACGGAACTCAATGGGCCTATCATGTGCATCAACACATAGTCAGGATTTTGGGTCATACGGAACTCAATTGACCTGTCATGTGTAATGTCTGGTAGCAGGATCTAATCCCCCAAGCAAATGAGATATCTCCACGTATACGAAAAATGGGAGTCTGGTTCGAAACAGATTCCACCTAATTAGAGAGAAAATATGACAAACGATTTTGGAAATGGAAGCAGGTTTTATCCCCATTTTCACTATACATGTTTACATGATTTTAAGTTATATGTTTGGAAATACACCTACTTTTTATGGAAATATATGTTCTAGCTTGAATACCTTGAATGTTTCAAAGCTACATATTTTAAGAATGCATGTTCTCTATGTTCAAGTATACGACCAATTGGTAGTTGAGTATTTTATAAACTCTCATGTACGAAACCTCTACCAATTGAAAACCCATGACAGATGTAGGAATTACTCATTGGGCTTTTCGAAGCTCACTCCACTCCCTAACATTTTTCAGGTGATGATCAAGGTTGGACACTTGCTCAATATGGAGAGCAGTGAATGGCAACCCCAATAGGTCCTTGGAGATATTTTGGTAGTAGTAGGACCCATTATCAGTTAAACTTTTGTAATAGAAATTTTGGACAATGATGTACTTAAGCCCGAGGGGCACATGGATATGTACTATGTAGAACCTTTAGTTAATATTATTATGCTCTGATTATTATCTTTATGTGTACCGCTATGAAGAGCGACAGTATCAGATGGATATGCGGCAGATGCTTTATTTTAAAAGAAAAGAAAAAAAAAAGTTTTTCACGCTTCCGCAACCACAGGTCGCATCGCTGTCTGATATTGTTGCTTATGTATGAGCCTTGTCTCGAGGCCTTCGGGTCTCGGGGCGGCGGTCGCAATCCGGTAATCCGCGTAGGGTGGGTTTCGGGTCGTGACATAGGCTACCTAAGAAATTGAAGAATAGCAAATGAGCTATTAAGAGGAACCTAGGTGAAATACATGATCTAATAAGAAGGCGGGGTATGGGACCCACGGATATATGAAGTAAATGATTTGAAGTACGTGATAAGAAGGCAGTGTATGGGACCCGCAGATACATGAAGTAAATGATTTGAAGTACATGATAGGAAGGTGGGGTATGGGACCCGTAGTAACATGAAGTAAGTGTTCTGAAGTAGGTGATAGGAAGGCGGGGTATGTGACCCGCGATAGGTGAAGTAAATGTTCTGAAGTACACGATCCAATATGAAGGCGGGGTATGGGACCTGCGATAGAGTAGAAGGAATAGAGTTTGAAGATTAGAAGTAAATATAGACTATAAAGGGTATAACTATAATTGTAAAAGGATAATAGAGAAAGGGAGGATTTTGACAGTCACTACTGTTACAGGTGAGGAACGACCGCCTTATCATGTAACTAAGGTAACTAAGAAACACACAGTGCTACCTTATCCAACTTCATCGAGCTAATCCTTAAACCATTGAAAGACATGAATCTGATAGATGACATGAGAAATTAGAAATCGTACGTTAGTGATTTAGAAGCAAATAGTGATACGAGTAAACACTATTACCTTATATGAGTAGTTTAGTTTTGAGGACAAAACTCTTTTAAGACAGGGAGGATGTAACACCCCAACCAGATTAAATGAAAATTTAGTCACTAATTATTAATTAGAGACCTTGAAAAGAATAATTAAGACATTTAAACGAGAAACAAATGACGATTTCAAAATAATTCCGAGACCTTAAAAATTAAGGTAGACTCTGGGGAAAATAAAATACGATTACGATTTATAAAATCGGTACATGAAAGAGTAAATATTTAATTTAAAATCACAAAGTGGAAAATAATGCAAAAAGTTAAAATAAATAAACTAAATGCCAAACAAGGCATAAGGGGGGAAAAATAGCAAAAAGGGAACCAAAATGTGAGGCCAAGGGGTTTTGAACCCTTGACCCAAAGTAGGCGAGTTTTAAGGCCCAAAAAGAATACCACTTGGGCTACCCACTTTTTGTGTCTTATATTGCAAATTATATGTATATATTTATAAAATAACAAGGCCCCGCCTCCTAAATTGGCTAATCACCTTTCATGCCACAAAAATATTATTTTTAAATTAAAATACATGTAAAATATATGATTATATATTAGTGTTGCGTGTTTGTAATCCCAATTCAGAAATCAGACTTGTGTAAGTGAAGTCTAATGTAGAAAGAGAAAGTAGAGAGAGAGAGAAGTAGAGTTAGAGAGAGAAAGTGAGGTAGAGAGAGATAGTGGAAGAATGAGGAGGAAGAAGAAGAAAGGGAAGAAAGGGAATCGAGGCTGACCTAAAGAACCCCTAAAGGAGCAGAACCAAGCCACCAAAGGAGAGGAGTTCGCTGCCAAAGGTATAACCATGCACCACCTTAAGATTTTGATTTTTGGAATAATCACACACACACACACACACACTGTTTGAAGGCCAAACCTACGCATGCATGAGATAAATATGACACTAGGAACTATTGTAAACATATTAGGACGGCCAAGGAGGTTGAGATGATCAAACCATACACAACCACCATTGAAGGACCTTCAATGGAGCAGACCTGATTCGACCCAAATGAAACTTGGATTCTTTACTAAGGTCCCAAAATAGATCCTAGTAGGGTTTTGAAAACACCATGTCGCGACCCAGAAGCCTAGAAAAAGACCTCCAAAACCTGAGTTACAGGTTCAGGTCTTGAAGATCAATCTCACAAATCGACACCAAAACTGAAATTTGAGAATGGGGGCTTGAACCTCATGACGAATAGGTTACAACAGAGGAAATTCCAAGAGTTTTGGCCCAAAAATGGGCATGTATGACTGAGTTGCAAGTCTTCACTACCAAACCCTCAAACGCGATGGTGAGCTCAAATCGAGCTCTCAAATGGATGCCAAGGTGTTGCTAGGACACCCAGCAACTCGAATCACCCAAGAACAGAGAGTAAAACGTCCCAAATTCTGTGAAATTGAAAAAAATAAAAACCTGCAACTAGGGGAACGCAGTTGGGGAAGAAAGGAAGAATGTGAATAGGACGGGTCGGTCTCGAGTCGGATCTAGGTTCGGGTCGGGACCCGACCCGTCACACAAATGGACTTAAGTGGGACGACGCCGTTTAAGGGTTAAATTTAAGTGAATTCCCTCTGTTTGGTTGCAGAGGTAATAAATTAAAACTAGGAATTCAGGTCTAACCTAAACACGGATAAGGGAGATAATGGGGTTATGTTATTCTGGTTCTGTGTGGTTAGGTGAACCGGCTGGTTTGCAATACTGTTGGGCCGGTTTAGGGTTCCAAATAAAGAACCCTTTGGTTCACTGATTAAATTTAAAATAAGAAAACTAGAACTTTGGTTATTTACAGTTTGACCCTAACAGTTTTGAAGAATTCAGTTTTGGCCCAACTTTTGAAGATTTATTTCAAATAAACCCCCGAAAAAATAATTTAAATTAATTTAAATTATTTTATAAGTAGTATAAAATGACGAAATTACCCTTGGCCATAAATGAAGCAAATAAAGTCCAAATTGAGATCCGAAAAAGGCTATCTAAACATTTTTTAGCATTCTGGACACAATAAAAATGTTAGATTAGACATTCGGAGGCTCCGGGGTGGTCCCACCATAAGACGTAAAATTACCAAAATGCCCCTAATACAATACGAAGCCCAAATGAAGTCCAAATGTGACAAAATTGATACCAATAAAAGCCCAAAAAATTGTGAACTTGTATGTATGACTAAATAATGATTCGGGGTCAGAATGTCATAAAATATAAATGACCAAAATACCCATCAGTACGAGAAATACAAGTAAAGGCCAAAAATTAACTGTCATAATTATAATTATGAACATTTAGGAGCTAAATAAGACTTCGGGACAGTCAACGTACAAAATGACAAATGATCGATGTGTCCCTAGTGATCAAAAGCAGATACCAAATGAAGTCCAAAAGACTTAAAAATTTACGAATAAGATAAGCAAAATATTCTGAGGACCACGATAGGGTCTCGGAGCGAGAATAATAAATTACCATTTTACCCCTAAATATGTCGAAGCTAAATAAAAATTCAAAAAGGTCTAAATTGACTTTCTTCGACTTTCCGAATCTAACGGTGAGGTCCAAAATAGCAAAATAGGTACTGAAAAATAAGTCACATGAAAAATAAAATTTATTAAGTCACCACAAGTAGACCGGTAAGACCAATCCTAGGAAATTAGGATACGTCGTGTCTAAGATTACATGAAGAGCATCAATTTAGAGATGATTTGAAGTAAATGATGAATTAATTGAAGTCTTGATGAATTTGATTTTTAGGAATTTCAAAGGGAAAGGAAAAGCCTACCAATAGTGCTGACCTAGGAGAACAAGGTGAGTAATCCTATACTTTGAAGTAGAGGTTTTAATCTCTATGGATTCGAAAGAATTTTAAGCTCAAATATTCTGAAGTGCTTTTATATGCTATATTTCAAATTCTAAACTCTCGTATTTATATGCTTTATAATCCAACATTTTATCGTAATTGTTTATAAATTCTAACATGGCATGCAAATTTACTTCTTGACATTTTTGACAAATGATACGTTTATTTTCTGCATGTCCATGTAATTTTCAGTTTTATTAAATGCCTCTTGAATTCAATGTTTTCATTATGTCTATGCTTTAATAAATTCCCTTGCATCGTGATTTAAATTCCTGAAGCTCTTATGTTAAATGTTTCAAGTATTGTCCTCCAAATACTTAAAAACCCTGTTAAATTGTCCGTGTTTTGAATACACAGGAAAATTCATTCTCTTATTGAAGTCATGTTTTTAAATGTTCATCAAAAGCATTTCTTGAAGAAGCCACATTTTTAGATGCTCATAAATGCTTTTCATGAAAAGTCAAGTTTTAATGCCGTGAAAAGCACATATTGAAGAAATCATGTTTTCAATGCTCTTTGAAAAGCATCAGTGAAGAATTGAAAAGTTTTGTAAGATAATGATGCATAAACATCGCAAATTATTGAGTTCCCTTCAGGTTCTCAATTCAAAAGAATGCTCAGTAGCAGGATCTAATCCCCCAAGCATGAGATCTCTTAGAAGTAAAACTGGAATTTGGTTCGAAATGGATTCTCCTAATCAAAGTGAAAAGATGACAATGTTTTCAGAAATGGTAGTACGTTTTTAAACCCCCATTTACCTGAAATGGGTTTTTATATAACCCTTTGAAGTTTTGAAGAAGAAGAAATTTACATCCTTCTATTTTAATGGAAAGGATTTCAAATTGTTTCCTTGGTCTTCAAATGACCACTCTACACATGTTTATAAATTTTGTTGCATATTAAATGCTTTATTGAATGCTCTAAAAATGAATCATGCTACGTGATTTGAAGATTCTTGTATTCTGTGATTATTGAAGTACGTGCCTAACTTGAATGCCTTGTATGTTTCATGCTATCTCTTTGAAGAATTTTGTTTTCTGTATCTGAAGTATATGTACAATTGGTAGTGTTTGTTTATATGAACCTTCTCTTATAACTAACCCACTACTAGTTGAAACCCATGACAAAGTACTAGAATTACTCATTGGGCTTTTAAAGCTCACCCCATTCCCTAACATTTTTCAGGTGATAACGATGGATGGGAGCCTTGCCCAATTTGGGGTGAGGAGATTGGCAACTCCATTTTGATTAGGAATTTTAGAAGTATTAGGACCTATAGTTGGTCGAATTTTGTTGTCATAATTTTGGGATAAATATATGCTTAAGCCCAAGGGGCAAACAGACATGTATTGTGTAAAACTTTAAATTTTTAGTATGCTCTGAATGTATATTATTTGTTTACCGCTCTGAAGAAGAAGAAGAAGCGACGGTACCGAGCAGGAGTGCGAAAAGAAAAAGTTTTTCACGCTTCTGCAATTTGCCAATTCTGGCCCTATCGCACAGCCGTTCGGCACTGTTGCTCAAGTGAAGCCTGACCCGACGGCCCACGGGTCGAAGGGTGGTTGTCGCGATTCCCTAATCCGTAGAGGTCAATTTTTGGGTCGTGACAGGGATCATATGCATAACATGGATCATAAGGACTTTTCAAGGGTTGTAATGGGGTTTAGGGTCAAGGTGGGAAATATTTGAGAATGTAGCTCAAAAGCCATCAAAACTAGTAGAGCAAAAATGAATCAACTCAAGCTCGAATATATAAGACATGTCAAACCAATCACTCAATTTAGCAGTTTCTTCAATTTAGCTTTAAAGCATTTAAACCATGTAAAACTCCTGCATTGAAAAAGAGATCGTTCAAAAGGAACTCTTTTCATTTGCAGTAGGGAACAATCCTAAACAACAGCTTCCACCTTTGTATATATCACGTATAAATAGACCCCTTTCTTTGAATTTTAGGAGAAATTATGAACATGGACAATTCGTAACATTAAAAACAATTTCCTCCATCACTTCCTTTCTTATTTTCTTTTTTTTTTCACCAAAATTACATCAACAATGCAACACACGAATTGAGAATGAAAACATGTTCCATTTCATCAGTCATAGCCATACCACAAATCCAAACACCCCCACACTTATTTCTTGCACACCTATACATATCATAATGATGAACAATGCTCGACTAGCTCTACGGCTTGGATAAAGGCATTGGTTTTCGGGTTTAAATCTTGTAACGTGGGTTCACAATAA